>JBCIKM010059883.1:2148-15313 GCA_039654465.1 Melibe viridis
CCCCCCCCCCTTACTACCACACACCTACTTCTCCCTTTCTTGTGAAATAACTCTCTCATACATGCCTAAAAGACACAAAATGAAAACCTGATGACTTTAATTTGATCAAGAGATTTTTCTTAATAACTCCTGCCAACTGTTCATTTGTTCTTACACAGGAAATAGCCCCGCCCAAGAATCACTGGCGAGAGAAGCACAGAGACTTCCTCAATGCAGTGCGAAGTTCCAAGGGTGTGACTCATGCCCTGCAGACTGGGGGGCCGTTACCCCCACCACCCCCTCCCTCCATCAATCCAGGTCAGTGTACTCTTTAAGCCTTTCACATGTTGCTCCCCCCTCCCCCCTGCAAAAAGTTCGCTCAGAATGGACTCCTCCCAAACAAGCACACACAGAACGCAACCCTCAGCCCACCCGTGGCTAAATGGCAATACAAAGATTTTTTTGAAAGAATAAACGCATAGAAATGATTTGTGTGCATGAATATCATTCATACTTTTGAGTAAAAATACTAATACAAGAGTGCTTGCAGGAGTTGTGAAGGAAGAAAATTTTTTTTTAAAAATTGAAGAAAAATTGTCAAAAGTCTTTCAGCTGGTTGTCTTTTGTTGTCCTTCCCTGTAACCAGCGCCAGCTGCTGTTTTGTCACTCTCATGACTAATGTCAATGTCCCCAAATATCACTGTCCCCTTGTTTTTGTAATTTTTTAAGGACTTTCATGACATAGAACTGTCATTCCCACCCCATTCTTCCTTCACTTCAACTCATAGCCAACTTCAAAACAGATTTATAAACCAGGAGAAAATCTATAACAAAATGACCACTTGTTGACAGGAACTTGTGTCCTGAATTGAAAGTAGGTGATCAATAACTTCTTCACTAAAAAAGTTCCTGTCTGAAGAGGAGTGCACTGGAACGACCCTTCAACCGCCAGTACCGGCAAATACAGTGAAATTTTGTTAAACTTATAATTTAATATAAGACTAAATAGCAAATTTGAAAGGCTGTAAAAAAAAGTTCATCCAATCCTCAGTAATGTGGTGCTGTGAGATTTCTTCAAGATGTGATGTTGACTCGACTTGTGGATGGAACTTGTCAAAAGTGGTGTGTACTGTTGAGAAGTGAAGCACAGTCCTCAAGAGCTAAAAAAACTGTTGAGATGAATATTTTCATTTACGCATCAAATTAAAGCATCAACTCAAAGAGGAGATCTCTATTTTGTAACAGTATCACAACATTTTTGGATATAATGGAACCCGATTTTGTTAAGTTCTGACCTTTTCTATTATCTTTTTTTAATGGTTTTGTGATTTATTTTTTAAATCCAAGACTACGTCCAATGCCCATACTGTTCTCGACGATTCAACGAGAAAGCTGCCTCCCGCCACATTTCTTTCTGCAAAGAACAATCCATGCGAGTGCCCAAAGGCAAAAGCGACCCTGAGGCTAAAGCAAAACAGACGACTCGATTGAATGTGAGTTTGTTATCTTAAATTCAGGTTTAAAGGAAACATGTGAGTTTACCTTAAAGTTACATTTAAAGGAAGCGGTTAAAATGTTCTCTAAACATTAGCTCTTCTACAAATTTTGTTATGATGATGGTAAGGTTTTTTTAAGTATGTATTGAGATATTATATACAATCAATGCAATGGTTGGTTATTTTTGTTTTGTTTTATTATCCTTATCCCTTCTTATCGCCTTAGCAATTTCAAACCCAGCTCCAAAGAGCGAGGCAGAAACTCTCGATCACAAGAAATGAAGACAGGCAGATGATCAGTCCACCATTCCTAGTCTTACATGGCCTAATGAGCTATACATATGGGGTATTACTCGATCTTAAGCCAAACAATTGTTACTGTTGCCTAGATGGTATCTGTTCATTAAGAGAGACCAATGAGCTGATTTACCACAGGGTGTTGGTTATTTTTACTTGCCTTATTTAGTTGTCACTACCAAATTGCAGGTGCTTTTGACGTTCTTATGTGAGGATGAATTTTTAACTGTACAACCTTAATGTCTAAAGGTTTCAATGGACAGTACTGTGTTTAACTTTTATTATTGTATTGATATGCATGGTTTTTTTTTTCAACAAGAGAAGAACGGCTCGTGTTTTTATCTGTGTTCTCCAGTACCAAGCCCCCAAGCCCAAGACAAAGACTGCAGCTCAGACGTCTGCACCTACAGCACCCTCTGGAAGGGGAGGTAAGAGACACACTTTTCTTGTCTGATTTGTCTGTGGTTTGTTTTTTTTATATTCCTTTTTTGTTTTGTTTTGTCTTGTTTTCTTCATTTCATTTTGTGATCATTATCGCCTGATTTTAAATTTGCCTTTTGTCCTAGCTGAAGAAGATAGAAATTTTTTTTTCGCAAAATAATTTCCTTATTTCTTTTATGTAATAGTCAGTTGGCTTTCAAGGTAAGACTTTTTTTGTTGTGAGTGGCTTAGTTGGTAAGGTGTTGTTGTAGAGCATGAGTTAGATGCTCTCCAATGCCATCAAGTTGGGTCCATGGGTGGGGCACTTCACCACACTTACCTCATCCTGTACTGTCAGAGATGGATGTAAGGCTTGGAGGTTCCTCTGGTTGTCGAAAATGTTGTCTCTCTGTCCTAAAAATTATCATACACTTAACAGACGGCTTGTTGCATGTGTTATATATATATATATATATAATATATATATATTTGTTGTGTGCCAGGGATATGGTATAGTTAAGTGCTTAGAGCATGGTGATGATCAGAAATGAGTGCTATATTAATGTTATATTTCATTGAATTTAATTTTTCCTTCTGTTCTCTTTTTTTTTTTTGCTACTTAACAAAAGTTTTTTCTTCTTTCTTGCGTACCCCAGCCGGCTCTGGTGGGAGAGGGGCAGCAGCTCGTGGGAGAGGTGGAGTTGCAGCTGGGGTGAGTTGTTGCTTGTTTGCAGTAATTTGGAGTTTGTCATAATATCAACTCAAATGTAAATGAATAGAACTAAGTAATGTTCCCCAACCTTCTCTTGGCAGACCTAATGAATGAAGAAATTTCTATGCTCAACAACAGATGATGAGCAATTGCTGCACTTATAAAACTTAAACTCATGCTTATCATTGAATTGATGCACGACCATACCCAGGATTACAATGTGTAGAAAAGAGCAAAAATTTGTAGAAAAACTTCTCCTCTTCTATATTTATTTTGAGCAAGCAGCTGGCTGTAAATGACTGAGGTGCCAAAATTGACAAATCCTGAAGAGATTAGATTTTTATTAAGTTTTTCTAATCACTTCTCTGAGTATTAAATAAATAAACCTACAAGATAAAAACTTGTGTTTCAACTATAGAAGAAAAAAATACAAGTTGTGATGCAGAGAGATTTTGATCTAAATAATGTCAAAACTTTTTAAAGAAAAAATGTACTTGATCTGTGTAATATGCCTTTGCATTACATTGCTGATGGTGTCAGAATGAATAACTTCTACATGAGGTGGATGAATAACTCATGTAATGCGGGAATGGTATTAAAATGAGCGCTTTACTTCTCAGCATCCAGCAGTTGGCTGTGGGAATCATATTAATGCCAGTCAAGCCCCCCTATTTTGCGCCAGCAGAGTTATGCAGGAATCATATTGGATTGATACCATTCCACTACCTACTCACCAGTCAGGGTGGGCTTGTTTACAGAAGAACATTACACACTAGACACCGCAGCAAGCTTGAATTTTAGACCAATGGTGTTGTAATGTACCAAAGAATCATGTGATTGTGAAGGTTTGACGTGGAAAGATTGAAAGGGATTGGATGATAAAAATAGGTAGTAAACATGACCCGACTGAAAGCCTGTTGATAGAAGATGGGAGCCTTGCTTTGACACTCGGGAAAGTCTGTACGCAGTGAAAGTAGGTCGCAAACTGTCTCATGGCAACAGCAGGAAATGGAACATGACAGGAGTTAAAGAAGATTGAGCTTTTGATATTTCAAAATGGGAAACCGCCCGTAAAACCAGTAATTTATATTATTTATCTCTCTTGAGTCACAATTTGTCCGACCCACATGAGGTGAGGGACAGCTGCTAGTATAGTGTTTTTTTTGTTTGTTGTTGTTGTTGTTTTTTGTTTGTTTGTTTTTGTTTGTTTTGTTTTTTTTTGGGGGGAGGGGGTTGTTTTTTGTTGGGTTTTTTTTTTTTTGGGGGGGGGGGGAGGGTTTTTTGTGGGGTTTTTTGGGGGGGGGAGGGGTTCACACAATTTAGTAGAGAAGAAGAGAAATATTCCAACCATAATTTATTTCCTGCTGGTCTATAGTGAAATAAACACACCCCTGCACCATTTTGTCAACAGTAAGGCATATTTAATGTGGTAGTACATAAGTTTCACTTGGAAAAGATGGGCGTCACAAGTTGACATACTTCAGTGAGTGGAAATGTCTTTGAGTTCAAGCCAAAGAATGGAAATTTAAATTGGGTGTTTGTTTGTTTTTCTACTGGATCATTTTCCTCATAAAACAAGAAACCATTTTATCCTGGTTCATTTTTACTTCTTAAACTGTTGAGGAGCAGTTAAACTCCATAGATAGAAATGCATCCTAAATGCCGTGACAAAGATTTAATATTTTCAACACCGTGCACCAAAACTCTCTCCTCCTTTTCAGGCTCAATCAAATCATTCAAAAATTGGATAAATCAGGGTATTACAAAAACAAGAAAAAAATCCTCACCTACTGTCTCCAATTTCTTAGACACCGAAGGTGTTCGTAGAAAAGTTGTATTATAAATATTTCAGGTTAGATATAAATATCTCTTGTTGTCTTATCTTATTGTGGCTTTTTATCCATAGATAGAAATGCATCCTAAATGTCGTGACAAAGATTTAATATTTTCAACACCGTGCACCAAAACTCTCTCCTCCTTTTCAGGCTCAATCAAATCATTCAAAAATTGGATAAATCAGGGTATTACAAAAACAAGAAAAAAATCCTCACCTACTGTCTCCAATTTCTTAGACACCGAAGGTGTTCGTAGAAAAGTTGTATTATAAATATTTCAGGTTAGATATAAATATCTCTTGTTGTCTTATCTTATTGTGGCTTTTTTTTTTTTAATCAACAGGGATTTACAAAGTAAGTAGTGGCATCGAATTTGGTGGGGATGATCTAACCCTTTGGCGTTGTGTTAAAAGCAAAGACGATTAATGAATTGAAATAAAATAATGCAGGTGAAAGAAGTGTAATGCACAGAATGAGTTTAACTACTAATGTGTGAGAACACAGCGAAACACTTGGAATGGTCTTTTACTGATAAAAAGGGAAGGGTTCTAAAGAAAGCACAACAAAGCCAGTTTTATTTGAGGTAATTAAGTGAATGAAAAATATCCAGATAGGCAGGAATAAGTCTTCATTTAGAGAGAAACAACCCAAAGCGCTAATAAATTAATGCAAGGAATCAAAAGACGTGATGAGATTTGATGAAAAGGCTTTATGTAGGTCTTACACCAACACTTGAAATGTGTGACTGAGTGCTTTTATGTCATTTTTCTGGATGTGTTTGTAACAAAAAGCACCTGCCTGATCCTTCTAATCAAAAGGTTGCAGCTTTGGTACGAACGCCATTGAAAAAGTGAAAGACTTGTGACTTGTAGGTCAACCTTTTCTCAGCCATCATTACTGTGTAGGTGAATCAATCTTGTATGAAATTCTAAACGAAAATATACATTTTGTATCTTTATTTGTTAATTATCCTTTGATTAGCCATTCTGAATCCCCTAATATGACATATGAGAAAAACCTGCTTTTTAATGAAGGGGAGACAGAACAAAATTTTAAATGAAATAATGAATATCAACTGTTGATTTTTAACCACAGCTTTTCCCACCTCTTTTTATGAAAACTCCATAGCCTTGTCTGTCTAATTGCTGACATGAAATGTTTGACCAATGTCTTAAACATTGTTGCCCCAATCACTGTTATTGCGGCAGTGGTCAGCACAGGATTGTTGTTGTTTTTGTTGTTCTCCAACAGATCCCCACACACCGTTTTAGCATCCAGGTGCGTCAAGAGTTGGTTTGACAATGCACTACACACTAATACCTCTGCTGAGAAACTAGCTTTACAACATAGTCTTTAGGATTTTTTTCTTTGTTGCTTTCTTACAAAAGTTTTATTGACTGCTGTTTTATCTAAATACAATTTATATATCAAGGTTTTCAAAGAAAAAACGAAAACTCTAATTGTAAATATTTGGAATTGCACTGTTTTGGTTTTATGAAAAGAAATCAAGACTTTGAAAGGGAATTAATCATCATTATGTAAAACAAAAACCAAAAATACAACATTTTAAAGTAATTGTCATCTATTCAGTTTATCTCTTACCTTACGTCACTTCTATTTCATTTAAAAATAGTATCCAGAGAGATACCACTTGATATGAAAATGAAATGAACATAACAGGGATGGCAAAATCTATTAAAGCTAGCATCTGGTCTCAAATTGACTGCTTGATTATAGGGCCTATAGAGAAGTCTGTGGTTTTTACAGTAGTATTTACTTAAATCAGTTTTTGTTAAGATAGATAAAAACAACAACCAAACAATTCCATTATTAATCCCACAAGGGAAATTTGTTTCTAGGGTCTGTCCCAAGGAGAGACCGGGAAAACCCAGATGGCAGCTGCATTACAGCGTCGCAGTGAGATTGGCACAATGGCTCTGGCAGGAATCGAACCCACGCTCTTCAGGATTGTAGTCTGATGCCTTACCTACTATGTCTTTGAGCCCACAGTTTATCTCCCTCGCTCTCTTCCTTTTTTTCTTTCCTCTTCCATTTCTCTGCTATGTGTGTTAAGTTTTTTTGTAACTTTGCTTTGCCTCTTGTGAGTTCACTTTTAACCTCTCCTAGTATCAATCTGTCTATATCTGTCTTACTCTAATGTTTTTTTCATTTTCATGAATACATCTCAACCATTTTTTTTTTTGTCTTAAAATCAGTGCTTTTCCTATCACTATCAGTAACTATTCATCTCTCCTTCATTTTCTATTGCTGTCTATTCTATCCAGCTGTAAATGCAAACACCTACAAAAATATCTATTATCGATGGCTGGAGTGGGTTCAAATAAAATCATTCTGCTTCTTGATATCCACTGTGGAAGAGCGTGTGTTTGGACTCTGCTTTGCAGTTGCTGCTTTCTGTGTCGATTCATTGTGTCTCTGAGGTCATGCAGTGGGAGTTGTACTGATGCCAACTCTACTATATACCTAGACATGTGTGTATCATTAGGTGATTGGGTGAGTGTGCGTGTGTGAATTTGTATACACCTATGTGTGCATGAGCGTAGGGTATACATTGTTCATTGATAATGAAGGTGAAAGGATGATAGAGGGAATGAATAATATTGTTGGTTTTTTAGGCTACATCTTAAGTAACTAAATCACATATTTTATATTTTTTACTCACATGATAACACAGATCAATTTTTGAATTTATTGATTTTTCATGGTATTAGTATTATTATATTCTTCTAGTTATCAATATCATTTTTGTTCAGGATAACAAAGATCAATTTTTTAATTTATTGATTTTCACATTATCATCATATTCTTCTAATTATCAATATCATTTATTTTATCATCATAACTATTCTTAACATCACTATTATTGACATGGAGAATTGAAATTATTGTGTGCGCTTTATGATGAGCAGGATGTACACAGCCACGCCTTTGTCATATATTCTCTTACGAAAGGCAATTTTACTTCACAAACTTGATGCATTAGCACAGTGCATCTCTTATATAAGTCAAGTTCTGCGGGACAAGAGGAAAGGTTTGAGAACAAACAGTTTAAGGAGCAATTCAAGGACAGACAGGCACTTGTGCAGGCAGACAGACAGACAGACAAACAATTATTGCAGCTGGCCCAGCAGAGAACCTCCTTGTTGTGCCAGTCACCTGGCAGGCCCCAGGCTCAAATCCTACTCAGGACAGCCAAATACAATACTAATAATAATCTTCCAGTTTTTTCCTTTTCTTTTTTTTTCTTCTATCTTTGGCATAGTCTCCTCTTTTGAATGTCATCTATTTTTAGTGCCAGCCCGTACTGTGATCTTCACACAGCAAACAGATAAATAGACATACATGGGACCATTGTTTTAGTTTGACTACAGATTGCAAACGCAGGCAGATGATTTTATTTTCGCTTCTTCACAATTTTTCGTGTTTTTTTTAGTTTGTAAAAAACAATGAATTGAAAAGCTGTGGGTGATCATTTATTTTGTAAGCAGAGTTACTGACTTCCTGAATTCGCAAGCCACACTGAGAATGACAGCAGAATGAAGAGAGTAGGCTGAGAGCAATATTATTCTGATGGGCGGGTACGGAGACAGGAATGAAGAAAGAGCTGGTAAAGTAAGCAAGATACTCTTTTAGGGAGCAACAACAAAAAGTCTTCAGAGAAGAAACCTGAAAACTTAAGAAACTGTTACCTACGACTAGGTAAATTTTTACTCTTTGAATATCACAAATGGTCTTGATCAGCTGACGATAACAATTTGAGAGTTGCATTTTTTAAAAGCTGGCCTGATTGGTGTGGAAAGCATCCCAACTCATTGTTGAGCTGGTTATTTCCAAATAAATGCACAGACTTTGTTCTGCATCTGTTCAGATTGCTTTAGAGCAGGGGCAGCTGTCATCATCATTGTCATCTTTTGTCTCTGCTAAAAAGGGTGGTACAAAATTGAAATTTGTTTCTGCCCAAAGTTGTTTACAAAGCCATGTCAATAATAATCTTATCTTTGTTGATTAAAATCTTTATATGATAGAGGAAATGTCTTAAAATCATACACAAGGCTAGATTTTTATAGTTTATAATATGCTGTCTCTCTGATTTTCTTTGTTCCCAGGGGAGGAGGTTTTAGAATGACAGGACAAGGACAAGGCATGTACGGGGAGGATCCTTACTCAACATTTGACGCCATGCCATCATCACCGCATACCTCGCATTTCCATCAACAACATTCCGTGTCTCAAGCCTCACATGCTCGTCAGCCGCAATACTCCAAACCTAAATTTGTGCCCCAAGAGAGAGTTAAAGCTTCTCCAAGGAAACTTCCATCATCAAGGCCGACTGACATCATGGTGCCCAATGACGACCAAACCTATGACAGCTATTTCGAGTGTTACAGAGGATCTAACTCAGACGGGCTCATGAACTTTCCAGATCATTTTAATAAACGATACAAGAATAACTCAATTCCTTCCTCGTATAATCACCCGTCTTCCTACTCTCAGTCCAAACCTTCCTCAGACTACCATTACTTGGACAGTATAGACATGGATGACCCCTACAACGAGGAAATTTTTGCAAACTCAGAATCACAAGTACAGACCTCATACAGAAATTCTAAGACAATAATAAAACCAACCTCCATTCCTCAAAGACATAATCGAGGAGACAGCAAGATTAATCCCGGGTCAAGAGAGAAAGTTCTTCTATCCTATTGTCAGGAATGCGGGGCAAAATACCCTGTAGCTGAGGCTAAATTTTGCTGCGAGTGCGGGCGGAGACGCACGGAGGGCAAGACAAGCAGTCGCAGGTAGTGGAAATGATGCCAGGTTTGTTAGTAAGACCTGAGTCAGGAATGACTCTGGTAACTTTGCATGCTTGTCATATTTCTTTTATTTATTTTAATGTGCACACTTCCGTAAGGTTGTCACATGATTCGCAATTCAAAATCAAAATTGTCACTCTTTCATAGCCGCTGACTGATTCGGCTTGCAAGTTCACGTCCTTCAAGTTCAATGAATGTGCTATTCATTCTTCATGAATGTATTAAATTTGATCCTGTTCAATGTAGCTGTGAAAAGATTTACAGAATTTGTAGTGCAATGTTATAGTTTAGAAATGGAGCACTATCAGCCAGCCTGATTTTCAGTTGTAGATGCTTCTACCATCATTGTTTAAAATGCCCTGTTTTCATTTTCATCATTGGCTGCCATTATTTGTAGAACAGAAACTAGAGTGGGAACCTGAAAATAAATAGAATGCATAAACAGTGATGAAGTATATATGGCACGACAGCTGCTGACAAGAAGGTTGAAAGTGAAATAAAGTGGAGGAAGCTTGATGTGTAACTCCACAAGGTTACCATGTGAAACTTAAAGTATCAAAGGATTTAAGACAAAGTATCATGACATGATGTCAAGAGTCACTTAACAAATTCATCTACTTTTACACATCAATTTCCATTCTCTAAAAAATGTTTCAGTGCGGGCAGTGAGTGGAATCATTAGTTATACTTACTTCTACATGACTATGTACATTGTAGAATCAACATAACGTTAATTTTCAATCTTTAATCAATTCCATGCACAGAAACTTTGTCAGGGTCCCGACTATATGAGAGTCCCTGATGGATTCTTTTTCCTATTTCTGTCTGTATTTTATACTGAAGCTGTCATCCTATGTGTGGAACAGATAAGCCTCACTTGACAACAATCTATCAATAATAGCAAGAGGGCTCCCATCTGTACCTCAGTGATTTGTTTATTTCTGATTTCAGGACCCTATATCATACCGAGGTGGTAGAGGGTTCCAGGAGAAAGTAACAAAATTGATAAGTCAAAAGAGAGAACAGGTTAAGATCGTTTACGAAAAAGGTCTTATGTTCCTAATCCAAAATAAGAATATACAACCTCGTTCAAAAACGTTACCGAGGTCAAAACACAAACAGCAAACAGGATTTACACTAAAAAATAAATATCATTTCTCAAAACACAAACTGATGCCACAGAGATATGATTTACAGGAAGACAAAGGATCTTTAATGCCCCTTGCGTGCAAAAGTAATCAGTACGTCTAACTTGTGATCCTGGGGTTATGTGCAAAAAGACAGGAAAAAAGGGATCACCACTGAGTTACAAACAAGACAACAAAATCAGAACACAAAGAAAAGGGGAAACAGTGAGAAGATGATAGCTTCAGTGTGAAAGAAAAGGAACACAAGTAGAAGTACCCACCAGGGAGACTCAGTAATCCACTGTGTACCTCAGTAGAAAGTGTGAGCTATAGAAGAAGAATGGCTGTTAAATGGGAGTGATTAAAAACGAGGATTAATAATCAATACAAATACCCTTCCCTTAACTTTAATAATGATTATTTTTCATGAGCCCCTGTATTCATTTTATTGAATTCTAAAATTTATTGAAAGACTTATGTCAATCCCAGCCTAACTTAAAATCAATTAAAAAAAGAAAGTCCCTTGCCTGTTGTCTTTGTGTACATTCCTCTGTGTTGGTATCACTGTTGTGCTTTCTTGTTGAGTGTACTGTAACAAATTTTGACAGTTTGTTCACTTTTTTTTTCTTTTCTTCCTCATCATAGTCAAAACACCTTTGCGCATGGGCACACCTATTAAATGGCCCAGTTTTTCTATAGCCGATTTGCTTGAGCTCTGAAATCCCACTTATTTTCATGAAGAATAAGAGAAAATGTGGATCAAACTACATATCTTGCTTTTATTTTTACTTTAATATTTCTTATTGAAAATTAATCATGAGCAGTTAAAATTGAAGATTATTAGTTGAAGTGGATATATACACAACTCACAGTTGTGTGATTGAGTCTTCATCATGATTTACCACCCAAATCTCTCATATTTTGCTCACAAACTAACATTAATTTTATAACATTTCATACTTGTCAAACACAAACATGCAGATATAAACAAGTAAATAATTTGCCTATAATATTTTTACAAACCACTATCATCCGTCCAAACACATATTTCGATTATACTTTTGCTTTTGATCCAGTTTCAATTTTGTATTTCTATCTACTACCGCTGATTTCACATTCCAAGTAGATGAAGATGTTCTTTTATTTATTTGTTGCACTGATAAACACCTTTTATAATAAATATTTCTACTTGATGTGAAATAAAATCCTGCCATAGTAATATTTGAGACTTGTTTGCTTATTGGCTGGTTTCGGGCTCCACGACACTTAAATGTTTATAGAGGAACCCGGGGAAAGTTAGAGTAAGACATTAGAACTGTAGTTGAAAGAGAGAAATGGTCAAACCAAAGAAAGAAGAGATATGATTTGCACAAAAATAATAATATCATCTCTAAAAACGCATACCACCACACCGAGATGATTTACAATTACTGACAATATCATATCTCCTGACAAAATTTCATTTCACTTGCCTGCCACCTACATACTTATCTTTGTTATCTAACTTCCATGTTGACATCTTTCTAAAACTTTTTATTGGATCTTTTTTAGGGCCAAAAGATTCTTAGGATTTGTTTTGTCTGTTTATAGCTGTTTTTTTTTTTAGGGCCCCAAGACACACGAAGGTCATATAGAGGAGCCCAGGGAAAAGTAAGATGACAGAATTGAATTATGTAGTTCAAAGAGGGAACAGATCAAACCACAAACAGCAGAGAGATGATTTACAATGAAAAAATATCTCACATCTCAAAACACATTTTGACACAACAAAGAGATGATTTACAATAACAAAAAACATCATCTGCTCTCCTGACAAAAAAACAATGGCCAATACCCATGACAGCATATGGTCTCCGGGGACCCAGGATCTTCAAACCCACTTTGTGTACAAAAGTGCTAAGTACATTTTACTTGTGACGTTTCAGTTACAGCGATGGCTGCCTGAGCTAAGAACATTGGGCATAAGTGCACAACACAATCCGCCTGAGAGCACGAGTTTTCCAAGAAACAGAAGAGGAGGATTTTGAATGGACGTGTGGCTGCTCAAACCTTCATCACCAACCTTTTCCCTCCTATAATATGTTGTTATTATTAGGAAATTCAACTCAAATAGAGATTTCTCCCCACTTGACCACTGTGGTCTGTTACATTCATTTGGCAAAAGGGTAGGGGGGAGGAGGTAATGTCAGAGAGCTCTATAGTCAGGACTACGGCCACCTCCCCGGTTCCCAGCCACGACTCTCGCGTCCATAAAAAAAAATCATGGGAGTGGGAGACTCTTGGCCAAGTAAGGCAAACACTAATCATTGCTCAGCCATCTTCCAACTCTCCATCATTGAAACAAACGAAAGTTACCATTACCATTGATTTGAGGTGATGGGGGGTATCTTTGTTTGTTTGTTTATTGGAGGTTTTAGGGCCCCACGACACACGAGGGTCATAGAGGAGCCCAGAGGAAAGTAAG
>JBCIKM010059994.1:0-15313 GCA_039654465.1 Melibe viridis
TCTCTCTCTCTCTCTCTCTCTCTCTCTCTCTCTCTCTCTCTCTCTCTCTCTCTCTCTCTCTCTCTCTCCATCCCTCCCTCTCTCTCTCCATCCCTCCCTCTCTCTCTTCTCTCTCTCTTTTCTCTCTCTCTCTCTCTCTCTCTCTCTCTCTCTCTCTCTCTTTCCCTTCCGCCCTCCCTTCATGTGAGTAAAGATTTGATGAAACACTCTCTTGTGAAGCTCAACTAATGGTGTGATGATAAGCGTGCAGTGTTTGAGTTTTATGATGGCAGGAGGAGTCGTTTGTGGGAATGTAGTTGTTGGTTTTGAGTGAATATAATATACTGAAGGAAAGGTTTGTTAAGCTCCTTTGAGCATAATTGACAAGGATACTGGCACTAAATTAACTTGACAAGTTGTGATATGATATATATATATATATATATATATATATATAGGCCCCTCCTCCCCACTCCCAGAGGCGTTAATCAGTGATTGATGGTTTTGTCATCCCTAGACCACTCTAACCAAGAGAAGGTAAAGAGCGTCATGGAACACATCACTCGACTCCAAGACTACGTCACTCACACCCAGAACCTCAACATCACTGCCCCAGAGTTTGCCTATCTCAAGACTTTGGTTTTGTTTGCCCCAGGTAGGTCTGTTACTGTGTCTTTCACCTTGTCTGTGTCAGGTCTGTCACTGTGTCTTTCACCTTGTCTATGTCAGATCTGTGACTGTGTCTTTCACCTTGTCTGTGTCAGGTCTGTGACTGTGTCTTTCACCTTGTCTATGTCAGATCTGTGACTGTGTCTTTCACCTTGTCTATGTCAGGTCTGTCACTGTGTCTTTCACCTTGTCTGTGTCAGGTCTGTCACTGTGTCTTTCACTTTGTCTGTGTCAGATCTGTGACTGTGTCTTTCACCTTGTCTGTGTCAGGTCTGTCACTGTGTCTTTCACCTTGTCTGTGTCAGGTCTGTCACTGTGTCTTTCACTTTGTCTGTGTCAGATCTGTGACTGTGTCTTTCACCTTGTCTGTGTCAGGTCTGTCACTGTGTCTTTCACCTTGTCTATGTCAGGTCTAAACACTGTGTCTTGTGCAGGTCTGTTACTGTGTCTTTCACCTTGTCTGTTTCAGGTCTGTCACTGTGTCTTTCACCTTGTCTTTGTGTGTGTGTGTGTGTGTTCTTTCTTCATAAGGTCCCTTTTATTTTTCTTACATTCCTTTTATTCCTGTCATTTAAAGATTTTGTTTTTTACTTTCCTCTGGTAATTGTTTGAAACAGTATTAATAAGATCAATAATTTTGTCATTTATATTTTATTGTCCTGTAAAACAGGAGCAATTTTTAAAAGGATTAATATAAGGAATAGTGTGTCTTGTCTCATCTTTTTATCATAGCACTAAGGATAACAGCCAAGAGATTTTATTGTTTAATTATTACATTTCCAGGAGCAAATCTAAATTTGGTCTATTAATTTTTTCTCTCAGACAATCCCAATGTACGAGACAAACGGGTTGGGCGACTGCAAGAGAAAGCCAGGCGAGAACTTTTGCAGGCGTGTAGTGCACCAGGCAGCTCAGAACGCGTGTCTCAACTCCTACTTAGACTTATTCCTCTGAAAACATTTGTGCCCTCTGTGATGGAGGAGCTCTTCTTCTCTGCACTGACGGGCTCTGTGCAGATTGACAACATCATCCCTTACATCCTGCGCATGGAGACTGCCGAGTACAACTTACAGATGACTGGCCAGACGGGGGCAGCTGCCGTGGCAGGAATCTCCGGAGGGGTGGCGGTGCCTGCACTGCACGACCCCAGCGCCCCCAACCAGCCACCCAGCGTGCCCATAGTGTTGGAGTCGTCCAGTCAGCAAGTCACCTTGACTGACACCACCGCAGCCATCCAACATCACCAGCAGCAGAGAGAAAGGCAGCAGCAGCAGCATCTACAACAAAACAACAATGTAGAGATCGTAACCGCTGCTAATGGTTCAGATGTAAAACACAATGTGATAACAGCCAGTGGTGTGGCAGCTAATGCGGCCGGAGGTCTACAGCGTACAGCCCTGGTGACAGAGGGAGGCCAGGTGTTGACCTTGTACAGCGATGGAACCAACCAGCAGCAGCAACAACAGCCTGTCACCTTGGCAACCAGTGTCTCAGCTTCCTCTTAATGACAATAACAAACAGTGTTGATGCCGTCTCGTGTACAGTTGCTTTTCCTCACCTTTCCTTGTCTAAATGTCTGATTCATCGGGGCCGTAAATCACCGGGCCACTGTCCAGTTTTCAGACCATCCGAAGACATATTTTGGATCGGATTGTCTACCATTTCTAAACACTTATTTAAGGTCAATTAAGTTAAGACAATTTCTTGAATGAGTATTTAAAGGTTTTTGTCAATTCAGTTGATATTAATTAATTCTTCCTTCAATGGGAAGTGTTAGTCTGTTTGTATTCTGGCCTGAAATTTGACATTTCACGTATTGAGATGAAAAATCCAGGGGTCATTGAAATAGTCTGATCACTCGTTTTGTCTGTTTATCATGTAATGTTTTTTTTGTCAACCTTTTCTTTAAGCTCTTTTTCATGTATCAGTTGTTCTTTTAGTTTCAGTGAGAGCAAGAGAGAGAAATTTCTCTTTGTTTGTTTTAGGTGTCCTTGCTTCTTTTTTATTCTGGTGTAAAAGTCAGACATGAGAAGCTGAAATAGTGTGTCTTGCTTATAGTTGAAAGTTGTTAAGAAAGTCTCTGATGTTTTGTGGGGGCACTTGTCTTAAGATCTTGAGTTTTTAGCTCAGCCTGTCCTCTATGAATAAGGCTCTTCAAAGGAGCCCTTCATGCTGTAGGGTTCATTCTGATAGGGCTGACAGTTTTTGTCATTGGAGTGCTTTTCTTATAGCGAGGATATTCCCTCCCGATGGCTAAGACAAACCTTAGTAGTTTTGATAACTAAATATAAAAAGAGCTTCCCCCTCTTGTTATGGCTGGACAGAATATTCTTATCTGAATTTAATCTCAACAATGTTTGTCTCTTTGTTCATGAGTTCATCCCAATATGTGCCCTGCGTTGACCACAACTTTTGCCAAACACGTGTAAATATGGATGTGAATATAAATTTTAACTCAAAATACACTTGCATCGTAGCTTACCTGATAGATCGTGTATTGCATCACAAATGCATGCTTTGTATATAAATCATAATCTAATATTATCTGGGGAAAAGGGGGAGGTTGTTTTTTTTTTCTCATTTCCTTTTCTTTTTTTTCTTTTTTTCACTAAGTAAAAAAAAATCGTATAGAATCATAGCTCAAGCTGTAATGGTAGTTTTGGGGGTTTTTTTGTCTGTGATCATGTTTTTACGCGCTACTTTGTGTTTTGAGAGAGAAATCTCCTCATTTAGAATTTTGGAGGTGGTTTTTTTTTTTTTAATTTTCTAATTTCCTTTTCTGGCGACTGCAGAGGGAAATGCCAGTGTGAAAGAATGAGGAAACAAAGGACAAAGTAAAGGGTCCAAACTTGTGTGCTGTAGAAGATCCGATGTCCCTTTTCAGATTTTTAGTCATCCTTGATGCCTGTGATAAACCAACCATTTTCTGAAGTTGTTTATCCCCTTATGGGACAGATTCCCCATATATTCATCATCTATCTTTCTCTTGCTTGGGAAGCTGATATTCTCTAAGCAGTTCAGGATCCCTTTGACTCTTCACAAATAAACACATATTTTTTTCCCATCTTCACTCAGCCTGTTTTTTCATCTTTTCATCATATTGGGTCTCTGATACGAATCCCGTCTATTCTCTTGCACAGAAAACTCATGCTTTTCTATTCATGTGAAGGAACACACATCTTGGCATCTATCTAGCAACCGGTTGGTTGGTCATTGCTTTTGTCTCTTGTTGATTGGTCATTGCTTTTGTCTCTCATCCCGTCATCACCTTTTTTGTCACTTTCTGTTTTTTTTTTTATTCTCATTCAATCTTTGAATTTATCAGTGAGATTGAATAAGCAAAGCAGCTTTTATTAATTTGATTTAATTTGATTCTGTAATACTCATGTTTTACCTTGGGAGCATTTTTTTTGCCGTTGTACTTGTAAAGACAACCGACATTGATGTGCAGTCAGTCAATCCTTGCCAGGTCATCACCATGTGTGTCGTACACACTCACACTCAATCTCTCACCACATAATGGAACGCCAGGCCACGCCACCTTTATGGGTAATGCTGCAGTTTCATAGCAAAAGGATAGAAGGAGAGACAACATGTAGATTTTTTACGAAGAAATGAAAATCAATTTTAAAATTTTCAATACTATTTTGTAATCTTCATGTCCTAGCACTAATTTTGCTCTCTTTAACAATAAAACTTACGTCAAAATGTTACGAACACGGACAAGACTCTTAGAACTGATTTCAGATTTGTAAAGAACTTAATTTGACAAACTTCTTTGTCTCGTTCGTCTTTTTGTCATAAAACTACTGCGTTAACTCTATGCGGGTGTGTGTGTGTGTGTGTGGTATGTTATTTCAAGTTGCAATGACAGCACATGTTATTTCACCAAAGATATCTTGTCAGTCTTGTGTTTGTCAATGTATTGAATGATCTTCTTAATAACTTGAGTCTGGATGCTCTTCAGACTTCCCATTCTTCTTCAAAGAACAATTTTAATACCTTAAAATTTTCTGGAGCAGAGTTGAATCTTATTGAAATAAATGAAATTGATTTGAATTTTGTTTTCTATGAATTTGGAGCAGAAAAGTCACATTTTTCTCATAATTCGTGTTCTTGTCGATGGTTTGAATCTGATTTTTATCCCCATTTTGATGACCGTGTACATTTCTGACCGATGATATAGTTATCATGTATATTTATTATCTTGAACTGTTCATATTATATTGTAATTATTTAATTTATTGCTGATACACTGATAATTATCATCGTTTCATCTAGACCCCTTTTGCTTTTCTGTCTAAGGATGGTTGTATAGTTCTGTATAAATGACCCTTATGTGTGTCCCTGGTGGGGACTTCTACTTTTGTTTTTTATCTTTTACACTGAATCTGTGGTCTTACTTTTTCCCCTTTTCTGTGATGTTCTGTTTTTGTTGTCTTGTTTGCAACTCAGTGTTCATTCCTTATTTCATGCATTTTGATACATGACTGCATGGTCACAAGTTAAAACGTACTGAATAATTTGGTATACGAAGGGGCTTTAAAAGATCCTGGGTCTTCATGAACCGTTATGCTGTCATGAGCAATGGCCATTGGTTGTTTTGGTTTGAGATGATATTTTTTTGTCCTTGTAAATCATCTCTCTGTGGTGTCGATATGCATTTTGAGAGATGATATTTATTTTTTGGTGTAAATCATCTCTCTGCTGTTTGTGGTTTAATCTGTTGCCTCTCTTTTAACTAATTCTATCATCTTGCTTTCCTCTTGGCTCCTCTTTGACCCTTGTCTTGTGTGTGTCGTGGGGCCCTAAACGCTGCAATAAACAAACAAACAAATGACCCATGTGTATGTTTGTGACTGTTGCATACTATGATTCTCTGGCCTGGAGGCATGACAAGGGAGCTGCAGGTATTGAGATAAAGCCACCGGGACAGTGTCACCTGTCTGGAACACAGGTGGGGGATTCCTCTTTTTTTGTTGTTGTTGTTGAAATTTTTAAGACTTTTATGGCAAGAAAAATGCTCCAGTTTCATTTGGCCTCCTACCTATTGATGCTTTCAGTTTTCATGAACTAAATTGCAGTGTTTTTGGTTTGAAAGGCCTTTTTTAAAAAAATGTTGAATTAGCTCTGAGGAAGATTTATCAGATCATTGGTAGTTGCAGGACACGAATCTGTGTCTGAATTGTCCTTGTCTTGTCAATGATTACTAAATGATATTTTAAGATTTTTAACCTATGAATTTATTCCAAAGTAAAGGCAAGTTTTAAGCCCTAAGAGGAGATGAAAGTAGGTAATCATTCTCTTAAGGGCATTCCTGCACAATGGCACTGACTGCATTGGTGTCACGTCACACGTCAGTAATGAACTGCTCTATAAACAAGCATTACCAACTCCCAAGCCGCTGTAAGATTTACCTGTCGTCATTGATTAGTCCTAAATGTAGTCAGTCCTAATTTTTAAAAGATAATGAAGGCTTTATGTTGAGATTATCCCCTGGTAATGTGAGTTGAAAACAGGCTGTGTCTGGTAGACTTTGCTCCACTTGTGCAAGCACGTCCTATAATAATAAAAGTGACACTAAGATGAAACACACATTCGAAGATGACAGCATTGGCACTTTGTAACTCTTGATGATGTTAGGCATGAGTGAAATTCTTTCTTAATCACAATTTATTTTTTTCCAAAATCCCCATTTCAATATGGTTGAAAATTGTGGAGTGGAAGCTTTGTCATTTTGATTCTGGCACAAAGTGTAGAAATCTTTTTCTTTTTTTTTTTTAGTAGAAACATTTGTTTAATGTTTGGGGGGCTTTCTGTCCTGACGTTGATCATCTATTTGCTCACATCTTAAGTCTGTGCAGTTGCTGGTGTGTTTCTGAAAAAGTTCTTTCTTTGAAATAGCAATGCTGTCATCTGCACTTGCCTATTGTGGTTTGATACATTATATCTTATCACACATTTAAGTTATTCTGTGGGGAAAAAATAAATAGAAAGCAAGAAAAATTTGGGCTGGGATTTTATTTGTTAATCATGAAAAGTTTGTTGATGAAGAAAGAAGAAAGGGATGCTGAGGGCTACAGGAGAAAAGAAAAAGAAAGCTCTGATGTAGACTCCTGGAATCTGTGTGGAGAATCATTGTATTGTAATTGTACGGACACATTGCACAACACGAGGAGGCTCCAAGGCGTGGAGTCCTCATTGTGATTTCTGTCAAAGAGATTAATATTTCTATTACTGCTATTACTATTATTGTTATTATTGATATTGCTTAAGTTATATTAACAGCTACAGGGACAAGTTCTCATGAACTCACCTGCACCTTGTATATTATGGATGTGTGTGTGTGTGTGAGAGAGAGAGTAGGGGGGGCGGAGTAAAGTCTGCAGTGCATATTAGTGGAACTGTCCTTGGCCAGGGCTTTTTGGTCAATTCAGCATTTAAACAAACAAAAAAAAGCAGTAACACGTCTTTGACTATTTGATATACAAAGCAAAGGGATGTAAAACTTATAATTTCTGTTACTGATATGCTCCTGACTTAAAAGGCAAAAAGATGTTACTGGCAGTAGAGTTTGACTGCTTTCCCTCAATGGGCGAGGTGTTCCACTTGCATGCCGAAGGGCTGTGTTTGCAGGCAGAGGCCAACTTCTTTTTTTTTTAATCGCTTTCTTTCATATAGAATAGCATTACTTAAAAGATCTATGTATCTGTTCCTGACTGTCACAGTAGTATAAAAGTAGGTGTGTGTGTGTGTGTGTGTGCATGGTGCAGAGAAGTTCTCTCTATCTCAAAGTAACACAGCAGATTGTGTTGTGCTGTGCTGTGGTGTTTGCACAGCAAGGTGTGGGATCAAGTGCCATAGACTGGAGGGACGTGTTGACTGCGGGTCAACCCTCTGTCTTCTTTTATGACTCGTGGGGTGTTGTGGTTGTCAAAAGGGTATGTATGAATGTCATATATGTACACTTCATTTTTCTCTCATTTATCCCCTCTACTTCAGTTCAGACTTTGCTCTTTTGTAAGTTTCCTGTTCTCATTATTTCATTTCTCACTTGGTTCATTTTGTCATGGGAGTAAGTAATGTGCTTAGTTTAAATTTAAGGTTCCATCCTCAGTTTTGATACATGGTTGTAGGGGGTGGGAGAGATTGGGAGGTGAGGGTGGGGCTGGGTGGGGATTGTAGTGCAGATCTGGAAGGAATTTTTTGTGTGTTTGTGTGCCTGAGGCATGAGCCGAGAGGCTTACAAAACTGGATCAGGTTATATTGATTCATCACATTGAAATGTACAGAATGATGAACTTTTTTTTTCTTCTCTTCTAAAATTTCAAACAATGTTTCATGGTGTCAAATATTTTATGAAAGAAAAGAGCGTAAGAGGAATTTCTGATTTACCTTTCTCATAGCTCAAGAGCCAAGGTGCACACAGACTTGTGTGTACATATGCATACTTACTGTTGTGGACTGTTGGTGTCCCTGGTAGGCACTTCTGCTTCTATTTCTATCTTTTACACCAAAGCTGTCATCTTACTTTTTCCCCTTTTCTGTGATGTCCTGTTTTGTTTTTTTTTCTTGTTTGCAACTCCAGTCATCCTTTGTTTCATGCCTTTTGGTACATAACCGCAGGGTCATAAGTCAAACATATTGAGTACTTCTGTACACTAAGAGGTTTTAAAGATCCTGGGTCTTCCTGAACCATTGTGCTGTCTAGAGTGATGGCCATTGTTTATTCTTGTTTAGAGAAATGATAGTTTTTGTAATTGAAAATCATCTCTCTGTGGTGTTGGTATGTGTTTTGACAGAGGATATTTATTTTTTTACTGTAAATCATCTCTCTGCTGTTTGTGGTTTGATCTGTTCCCTCTTTTAACTAATTCTATCATCTTACTTTCACCTGGGCTCCTCTTTGACCCTCGTGAGTCGTGGGGCCCTAAAACCTCCAATAAACAAGCAAACAAATACTTACTGTTGAAGAGGGCTGTTTGTTCATTAATCGAAATGTTTTCTTTTCATCCATTTTTTTCCCCCTTTTTTTTTTTTTTCAACCCAATAATTTTTTAGGTAATGCATTTGTGGCTCCTTTGTTTGAATGGTTTTGAAATCAGTTCTCATCCTTATTCTTATTTGGTACAGGTGTTTTGTTTATCATTTTCTTCTTTTCTGTTTTTATTCTTGAATTTATCTTGAGAAGTTTTGTTCATATCAATCGAGTCCAAGGGCATATCATATCAGCGTCCAGCTTTGTTGTGGGTATATATTGTAGCATGTTGCGTTCTTTTCTTCTCTCTGTCTGCTTGCATAATGTCCATCTTGTATGTTTGTTTTTATGCAGAGAAACAATAAAATGGGCACAAATTCTAATTTGCTGTCTATTCAAAGGTGGAGGCAAGACTTCAATCTTAAATTATACAAGGGTGAAATTTATGGAAGCTTGACTTGTGAAGTGTTTGTCTTTTGATTACATGCTTCTTTCTTTTCTTCTTCCTCCTCTTGGATTGTTTGAAACTGTAGGTATGAAATTGGAAGTCTGTTTAAAGAGCCCACCACTCTCTTTGTTTGGAGCAAGCATTGATTAACCCTGAACATCCCATAGCGCTGCTCTGCAGTCATGCCCAGTCGTCGTCGACAGCTTTGTTTCTTCATTAAGTACTACAGTGCAACCTTGCTATTACGACAACCGTTATTACGACATTCCCTGAATAGCAACATGGTACTCTGGTCCCGATTTTTTTTATTATATATCATTGTCAATAGTAAAAGAAAACTCTCTTTTGCGACGTACACTGAGCAAAACCCCTGAATAGCGACATTGAAATTCCCGGTCCGACGTAACTTCTACTGATGAAATCAGCCTAGTTCTTATTATCCAATAGAAAGCGATGTTTTTAAATCAATGAGTAATCATTATTTGTACAACACCCCAGCCAATGAAAATGTTGTTTTTGTTTTTTTCGACTACTTGTCGCAGCCAATGAAAATGCTTGTTTTTAGATTATGCAAGCTTCCGGGAACGGCCATTTTGTTTGCTCACTTTTGTTACCATGACGTTGAAATATTCGACCGACCTGCCAAATTACTTGCCGCAGTTGCTGCGACTAAAGACTGTTTGTCTTGAAAAACAAAACAAAACATCAAAGTCAAATGAAATTACACGGTAGGCTACGGCAGCATTGATACAACAGGCAAGCTAGAAGTACAACGCAGAAAACTGATGATATTGTCGTCTCACGGTCAAAGACATCTGCCTCGCATCGGTCCTACAGATGCATTCTTTTTTTTTTTATTTTGTCTTCTTCTTTCTTTCTTTTTTTTTTTTTTTGGGGGGGGGGGGGGGGTGCCAACTTCGTGCTTTAAAATTCCCCTACCCCTTAGAGAGAGAGAGAGAGAGAGACTAATGTCTTGATACATTAAAAAAAAATAAATAAGACAAGGCAACATGAGAGCGTACAGTTAGTAGCATGGATACGACAGGCAAGCGAAAAGAGCAACGTCCACACACATACACAAAACAAAACAAAAAAACATTTTATGTGGCCATGTATGCAAATGAACACATAAGTTTTGCGATGATCAAATTCAGGATACCACCTTGTGGTAAATCGGCTCATTGGTCTTTCTCATTGAGCAGGAGCCACCAAGGCAACAGCAGCTAATACCCCATATGTATTGCCCATGCAAGATTAGGTGCAGCGGATTGACCATCTGTCTGTTGTCATTTCTTGTGACCCAGAGGTTTTCCTAGCTCCTTGGAGCTGCTGGGTCCCGACACTGTTAAGTTGGTGTGAAGGGATACAGATAACAAAACAAAACAAATTCAGGATGCTAAGGATTAAGGAGTGTTTTACGAGGCTAGAGTGTTTTGATGCTACTCTTACTCTTTGAGTTGCTTGTCCATTTGATGATAGACCATTTTTTCCAAGTTTTAGCCGTGTTTATTTCACCTTTGGCTTTCTATGTCAGTTTGGTTCTTTGGTAGTGTCTCAGTATGCACTGAATGATAATATTATTATTATTTTTTTTTTATGTGTTTGTGTGGCTGAAGTCCCAGTCTGATGATTGCAACCACTTTCTCCTTTACACCAGCTGGTTGTATGTATTGGATTGGGTTTGGATTTTATTTTTTTTTCCTTTTATTTTTTTGTTGTTGTAAACAGGCTTTCTTTTTATTCTTTAGTTTTCATTTTCAGTCCTTCTTGTTCATGTCCATTTCATTGTCTTTATAGTAAAGATCATCAGCTACAATCGCTTGACCATGACAACTATTTTTTATTTTCTTGTGGAGTGGAGGAAAGAAAACTTTTACGTACTTTAAATCCTCTTACCAAATATTAGAGCTAAACTTCATTTTTCAAAAGCTACAGCAGTCTTGTTAGAAATTTAACAAAAATATTGTATGTGGTGATTATAATCGATTCATGTTGAAGGCATCTGTTATTAGTTTCAAATGAAGGTTTTTTTTAATAATAATTATATTGAAGAAGAATTGATGGTGATGGTTGGGTTAGGGTGCTGGGATGATTTCTGGCTGATCCTTGTCTCCTTTTGTCATTCCATCTGTGGAATGTGTTTGAGATTTGAGATTTTTTTTTCTTTACCCAGGCTGTGTTCAGGACAGAAACTGAAGTCATCTTCCTGCTCAGTTTACTGTATCAGACCTTTTACTTTCAATCCTTCCCTGTTCCTTTTTTAACTAAGCAGAATATCTCAATAAATTTTACTTCTACTGTTATGATTAATTCATGAAATTATGTTACTCAAACAGATGCTTTTTCAATGACTGACAGGTATTTTGAATGTAATGGATTTTTAAATATTTCTGCCCTTTCTTTCTTTCTTTTTAAATTTCTTTCTCATTTTGAGAATATCTGCAATGAGGAGAATCTTGAATATCTCCAATGAGTAGATGCTCACAAAAGCGATGACAAAATTCAGAATCTCAATCAATCTCTTTGCCATAAGAGGGAGTGAGGATCAAGTGCTGTACAGGGGGAAAACTTACATATTATGACAGAGCCTGAGTTAATGAAGGATGGGGAAAAAATGGATGACAAAAAAAAAAAAACCCACCAAAAATGTGTATCTTCTTATATGGTGCCAGCCACAGGATCGGTAAAAGTTGGTGTAAAAACTATTAAAAGGAAGTTAAAGGTTCCAGGTGGCTACTGTGCCACTTTGAGAGAGGTTTTGTCAGTAAGTAAGTTCCCTTACTAACAAGTTAATAAACTGTACCTACTACATATTTGTATTCTAAGGACGTAAACAATCAGCTCTGATCACTTGCTTGTCAACAGTCTTATGGTCATTTAAACCTTGGCTTGAAGCTTCTTTCATGAACAGGTGGCATGCTCAGGACATTCAGAAACTTAAGGACAGCTCATTTCTATCTTCACTTACTTCACCCCGCCCGTGCCACTATGGCAATTGCAGTTACAGGACACCACCCAGGACACTGCTACTCTGCAGGATGATGCCACTCCCCTCAAAACTTGTGCGAATCTCAAAAGTATTTTATTAACCTTTTTTTTTTTCTTCTTCTTTTTTTTGTCCTGTCCTTCCTTTGCTTTTATTCTTGAATTGTCTGTATGTATGTACGTATAACCCATGCTGCAATGTTCCCTTACGTATTTACGTATCAAATGTGCCCTCAACTTTGGTCAAATATTAAAACTATTTTCAAAACTTATACATCTTTTCTTGGAATTCTATTGATTTTTTTGTCTTTGTATGAACAGTGTGATGCCCTGATGTAAATTGGCTCATTGGGCTTTCTCAATGAACAGATACCACCAGGGCAACAGCAACTACTGTTTGGCTTAAGATCGTGTAATACTCCATTTGTATTGCTCATTATGCCATACAAGATTAGACTTGGTGGACTGATCATCTGCCTGTTTTCATTTCTTCTGGTCCTGAGGTTTTCAAAGCTGGTTACCTCTATGGGGACCAGGGAAATATGATAGGTCCCCTGTGCGCCCGGCAGGAGGGGAAAACCATCCAACGGCGACTTGTGGTTGGTGGGAGTCCCTGGTGGGCTCTTCCACTTCTGTTTCTTTTCTTTTACACATAAGCAGACCTGCCAACCGTCCGGGATTTTCCGGGACTGTCCCGGATTCCATACTTGCTCATTATTGTTTTTTTCCTTTCGTAATAATTTGTTCTCCCCAACATATATCTGAACATAATCACCTTGTCTGTACCTACGTAACTCTGAGGAAGACAAGCGCTCTCTTTCAATACCATAACCATGGTATTATGAGAGGGTGGGGGGGGGGGGGGGGGTTGGCGGAGAGATTTCTGAACCACTGTTAGGCTCAACACAGATCTTAATATCATAAGCTTGGGATTTAAAATAACCTTTTTTTTTGTTTTTAAAGAAGAAAACATAAAAATCTTCCACGCCTCCCAATGTCATCATTGGCACCAATAGACTTGACCAGTGGGCAGTCCTTAGCCCCGATTCAAGCTACGTTGTCAGAGACAGGCTCGGGGACGTAGGCAGAAGGGCTTTGGTTTGCAAATAAAAGCTCATATTATTTTTCGTGGATCCAGTTGATCTCACTTGAATAAGCCTACAAATTGAAAAACTCAAGTTGTGGAGTATTTCTCTTATTTGTTTTTAAGTATTGTAGTCGTAGTGGTCTATAATTGTTTGTTTGTTTGTTTGTTTGTTTGTTATTCCGGTATTTATTGATTTTAACGAGTTGCGGGGGTAGTAGTGCAGTTATTGTTGTTGTCCTCGTCATCGTTGTTTGTTGTTGTTGGGGTTGAAAATGAGGAGAGGACGAAGTGAACTTCTGAGGTCTTATACCAGCAGGAAGCCACTCGATGGAGAATTAAAGTTATCAAACTGAGGAGAAGAAAAGGCGGGTGTTTTTTTATTTTTTGGGAACGAAGAATAACAATAAAAACCGCTGGATTTTGTCATGAGTTTGTCAGTATTGGTGTTTTTTTTGGGCATGTACAGCGTAGGTCGAGATATGTACACACGCCTGGAGTGGTGATGGTTGTTAATTGGTGTCAGGAGAGGTCGTTCACGCCGTGGGGTGGCCATTAGGAGAGTCGCAGCCATCGTACAGCCACACACACACACACACACACACACACACACACACACACACACACACACACACACACACCCACACACCCTGATATGGTCAGGGCGTGGGGTGGGAGGGGGGGGGTGTGACTGGGTTGGTGGTACAAACATGTGTAATCGTGTGGTGTGGTTTGTCCGGTGCGATAGTCTACCAAGACTATATGTAAAGATGACCTTGAGTCTACTCGTCTCTTCAGAAATGATCTGGCATGGAGTCATTTGTTCAAGGGAAAGATGTGGCACTTCTGCTACAAGGTGATAGGATGGACTCCAACTTATCTTATTGTCGATAAAATGGTCAAACCAAACCAAAACAGAAAAGGGGAAGAAGAAAAAAAAAAGGGAGAAACTGAATTCCATTTAATAGAAAGCGTTTAAAATTACGGCTGTGATTCCTGGTTTTGCTATTAAACAGCAGCATTTGATTTTAGTATCTCTTCTTTGCTTTGTGTCTTACATTTCAACCACTCCAAACCAACCATCACTCATCGATCTCAGATCTCCGATCCGTTTTTGGCACCTGACAGAATCGTGTACCGGCAGTCGCCGTGAAGGCTGTGGGTTGCCTCGATCTGAGATTGAAAATGTCGTCCTGCTGTACGATAATGGGGGTCTTGCAATAAGAACTTACTTTTTTTTGTTGTTTTTGTTTTGAAGCCCCGCAGTTTAACGGTGTGGTTGCTGTCATGTAGGGTTCTTCTACGGAATCCCAATGGTTGACGGTTTGGATACACCTCACGTGGGTACTGTACTTACATCACAGTAAGTTAATTGTTACTAGTTTCTCCTGCCACAGTGGCGTTGTGTAGTCTGGCATCTGTTTGTTGGTGACTTTGACGACTTCTTTGTTTTTTATGTTTGTTTGTTTGTTTGTTTTTTTTTTGTTTTTTTTTTTGGGGGGGGGGGGTGGAAAGTCCAGCGTGTTCTTCAGATCTTGTTTTTCCAGCTTGCAGGCAGACTGTCAGGCCCTCTTCAAAGTATTTCTGTGTGTGTGTGTTCTGGATTGTTGGGAAAAGAAGGCTGGTTATTAGGAGAACGCCCCATGCTTGTTCTTTTTCCATCTCTCATTATTATTATTATTATTATTATTATTATTATTATTATTATTATGATTATTATTATTAAAGAAAGAAAGATTAGCTTATCATGTCTCCCCGTAAAATTATAATTACAATGGCCAAAGACAAATTGTTTTCTTCCATGTATCCAATCCAACCTGTGCGTCAAGTGACTTGCAAATTATCTGCCCTCGACCACCTTAAATCACCGCGGCCACTCACCCCCCCCCCCCCCCCCTTTTTCCCTTTCCATTTCTCTCTTCATCCCCGCTTTCCTACCCCCCATACGGACACACAGGGAATTTAAATTGTAATATTGTAATTTCAAGGAACACCATCGCACCAGCGAAATGCTCTCTCTCTCTCTCGCTTTCTTTCCCCCTCTCTCTCTTTTTCTCTCTAGCTCTCTCTCTCTTTCTTTCTCTCTCTTTTTTCTTTCTTTCTATCTCTATCTCTCCCCCACCTCTCTCTCTGTCTCGCTTTCTTTCTATCTCTATCTCTCTGTCTCGCT
>JBCIKM010060105.1:2144-15312 GCA_039654465.1 Melibe viridis
GGGTCATTCATTGTGTAAACTTTTGGTGTCTTTAGTCCTGATCATATCTCAGACCTCAGCGGAAAAGAGAAGGAGAACTGCCTGCACACTCATTATGAGGCTGTACAATACTGAGGTTCAGCCAGGGTCATTCATTGTGTAAACTTTTGGTGTCTTTAGTCCTGATCATATCTCAGACCTCAGCGGAAAAGAGAAGGAGAATTCCACAAACATGATACTCTTGGGTCGGAGAAAACTTAAGTGTGACTGAAATTCATGAACTTGATAAATGAGGCAAAATGGTTGATCTCAGCGAAGGCTTTCTACTTGTCAGAGAGACGTGTGACAATTGCATTACACTTTATAAAATCATTTCTTTCCTTTCTTCTTAGTAATTTTGAAAAAAAGGAAAATGTGATAATAATGATAATAGATACATATACATGGGGGTGCTCTTTGCATTTAACAATACCATTACATCTATATAACATGTATGACGAGACAAGTCACCTGTTGGGTGTGGTACAATTTTTTGGACAGAGAGACATCTATAACCAGAGGGACCTACAAGCTTTACATCCATCTCTGATCGGATGAGGTAAGTTAGGTAAAATACCTTACCCAAGGACACAACAAGATGGCACCGGCAAGAATATAAACCATGCTCCTCAGCATGGAAGTCCAACGTCTTGCCAGTTCAGTGACTGTGCCCCTGTAGGGATTAATTTGCAATTTTGACAAAATTTCAGGTACTACTGGTGACAACTGTGGGAGATATTGACATTGAGTTATGGTCCAAAGAAGCTCCCAAAGCATGTCGCAACTTTGTCCAACTATGCATGGAAGGCTACTACGACCAAACCATTTTTCATCGCGTTGTTCCAAATTTTATTGTCCAAGGGGGAGACCCCGAGGGAACTGGTGAGGGAGGGGAATCTATTTATGGAGCTCCTTTTAAGGTGAGTGCTTGTATTTTATATCTGTGTCAGTACTGTTCTACTATGGATACAATGTCTGTTCCACCAAAAAAACCCAGAGTTTTTATCTAAATAACTTTTATGTCCATGGATACTATAATCTCAAAATTTGCATGCAGCTATATATGTCATTTTGTCATAAAAGTAAATTTAAGATTTGAGCAATATCAAATTAAATTTTTTGCCTGGTGTCTTTTTTATCTTTGCATTTTATGCATCAAGGGGTGCGATGTATTAGAACTTTTATGATGATTGTTTGGTTTCGATTGATGATGCCAAAATAGTTTTTCTTCAATATAAACTGCATTGAATTATTGTTAATAAACGCAAAAAATTGTGATGTTTTTTAGGGATCAGTGGCAAAAGTTTGTCCACAGCAATTAAACCTTACACCAAAAGGTACTAAGATAAAAGATAAAGAAAGAAAGATTTAAGTAAAAATTTATATTCAGTTAAAACAAATTTGTCTCATTGACAATGTAAAATTTGAAAACAATCTGTTCAGAATTAAAAAATTTATTTAGAAAAAGCACTCTTTGTTGTTGTTTTTTTTGGTGAAACTGTTAAGATCGAGGTTTACTCTTATGGTTCCAAACTACTTAAATTTTGCTGTGGTAAAGTCTTTTTATTTTTCTCAAGGATGTAAAATCATTTAACAGAAATTATTTTTGTCTCTTTTAATAAACTATCTAACATGATTTCAGTATAATCCTCCAGGTTGATATAATTCTAAAGTAACAAGCTTTTCTTTTTTATAGTTTATAGTCATAACAGCATAGCTTGCATGCAGTTTTAAAAGTGTTTACTTAACAATTTTTAAATATATTTTTTATGTCAAAAAGTTTACCTGGTTATCATGTTATGACCAGTTTGTGAATAGTAGAGACGACTAATGAGTTGGGGTTTTTTGTCACCAAAGGATGAATTTCATTCAAGATTACGTTTTGTACGGAGAGGATTGGTGGCCATGGCTAATCGAGGACCACACGACAATGGCAGCCAGTTCTTTTTCACACTGAATCAAACTCCTGAGTTGATGAACAAGCACACAATATTTGGCAAAGTAACAGGGCAGACTTTGTTTAACATGTTGAGGCTTCAGGAGGTGGAGACTGATGAAAACGAACACCCATTTGAACCTCATAAGATAATCAAATCTCAAGTGAGTTCTGACTAAAATTTAAAGTTAATCCCTATGTATAATATATTTCATTGACAATGTGTTTTAGAAAAGAACACATAAACTGTGCTGTTTTTGTGGGTTAAGTATCAATGTAATGGAATGATTTTCTTTTCTCTTATTGAATATTATGGATACAATGCTCTCATTCTATTTATAATTTAGCTTGACCTTTTTGTTGTCTTTATGTATTCTCTCGTCCTCTATGACCCTCGTGTGTTGCGAGTCTGTAAAACCAACAATAAACAAACAAACAAATAAGCCCTGGTGTATTCTGTGCCTGCCCAAGGGTTACACACACTTTTATTTCAAAATGCTCACACATGGTACACTTTATTCTTAATGCACCGTTGGAAATCTTGCGGTTTCTAATTACAGTAGTCTTATCTCAGTCTTCGAAATAAAGACTTCACTGAAAAAATAAGTTATAACTACTCCCTATGGAAATAGATGACCAAAAATGATGAGATAGTCTCAGCACTTTGGGTTTCCTGGGTTTTTTTTTTAGCAAAGATGTCTGTTCATTTCACGTTCAGTCGAAGGATGATAATAAAGTTTTTCTGCTACTGTTTCCTTTATACAGATTTTATCCAATCCATTTGAAGACATAATACCACGAGTGGTCAAGAAAACTAAGAAGGACAAAGACGAAGACAGCAAAAGAGTGAAAAGTAAATCTAAGGCTACAAAGTAAGGGCATTATAACTATCACTCTTATGTGAAGTTTTCTTTCTGCTCATTTTCTCATGGATTTTTACCACAACAAACAATCATTATAGCCTGAAATGCCCAGATTCATCGGTGCATTACAATTTCATTCAGTCTGTTACCTTAAGCAGTGGGAGACATGAGATGACACAGACTCAGAGATGAGGAGAGTTTAAGAGGAAATTTATTTTCTTCATTTCAATGTCTTTAATCAGCTTAACACTTTTTGGCACGACAGTTTTATTCTTTATATTTATGGTCTTCACCCCACCCCACCCTTCCCTCCCCTTAAATGTCCAGAAATTAAATTGTCAATTCTATCACAGTGATTTCATCTTTTGGCAATTGCAATTTTTTAATGCATTCCTTTTTAGATTATTTTCTCCTGACAATTATTTGGCACATTTTACCTTTTTTTATTCTACAAAAGTATTGCTTTTTACTGACCAGTCTGAGACACTATTTGAAGCATTCTTCTTTTTATTTAGCTCAAATATTTCATTTCAATGATAACATTTTCTCATTTGCAGAAACTTTAGTCTTCTTTCCTTTGGAGAGGAAGCAGAGGAAGATGAAGAGCAAACATTCAAAGCATCAAAGGTTTATTTTTTGTCAACTTTTTCCTTTTTATTTTTTCTCCTTCCTCAAAGTGAATAGTATGTTTTTTATGCAAATTTAGATATGGAGTCAATGTTTTAATAATTGAATTTTTTTCTTTTAGCAGTCGTTTTCCGCTTAAAGTGAGAGATCTGTGTGACTTACATTTTATGACTGTCGTTTAATTAGAGCTCAATAATCTTCTTTGGATTTCCACTTTTTTTGTTTCTGAAAGTTGTTTTTTTAAATACTCAATGACAAGTTGTAATTAAGTAGGTGCTAATTTTATGTTGAAGTGTCTGAGCTGTGACCGGTTAGGGAATTTCCTGCTTTTTTAAAAACATCTCCTTATGAATAGTGTAAAATGACCCATTTATGAAATTAGTTCTTTAAATTTTGCTAAGTGTCTTATTTTTTTAAAACAAAATATAATGTATTTGTTGTACCTGCTGCTGTTTAAAATGATACCGTTTTGATTTCACATAAGTGTTATTATTTTGGTTCTTTGAAGAAATCTGATTGCTGAATATAGATTGATTAGTGACTCAGAGAATTTTTGTTGTGAACTATCAGACTTTATTCTTGAAGTAAGAGGACAGTGATTATTGAGACTGCTTGATACCTTCTCTTTCTTTTCATTTTTTTAAAGCCAAATTTTTTTTTCTCATAAAGCAGTTTTGCAGATGGGTTTTTCCTTTTTTTTAATCCAGAAATTGCGTGGAAAAAGCAAAAGCAGTCATGACTTGATAGATGACCCCAACTTGAGCTCAGTGCCTGTGATGGACGGATTAGATAAAAGAAAAAGTGAAGTAAGTATAATTTAGCTTGTGTATTGTTTAAATAAAAGTTCTCGTTGTCCATCCAACTATATTTAGATTTTTTCTCACTTTTAGGGTCAGTGCCTCAAACTCACAGTGCGAGCAATTGGTGGTTGTCCCTGGTGGGCGATTCTACTACTACTGTTTCTTATCTTTTACACTGAATCATCCTCTTAATTTTACCCCCTTTCTGGGATGTCCTGTTTTTGTTGTCTTGTTTGCAACTCGGTGTTCATCCTTTATTTTATGCCTTTTGGTACATAACTGCAGGGTCACAAGTTAAACATACCGAGTATTTTTTTTACATAAAGGGTGTTTAAAGGTCTTCCTGAATCATTATGCGGTAATTAGTGATGGCCGTTGCTTATTTTTGTAAGAATAGATTTTATTTTTTGTCATTGTAAATCATTTCTCTGTGGTGTTGATATGTGTTGTGAGAGATGATATTTATTTTTAACTAATTCTTTCATCTTGCTTTCCTCTGGGCTTCTTATATTACTCTCATGTGCAATGTCCAAACTATTTTGCTTTGTCCAGTGAGCAAAGGGAGTGATGACTTCTTGGAGAACTTCAAACAAATTGCTCCCACGGTGGAAATCAAAATAATAACCATGCACATTTGTTTGATGCCAATGTATGTGTAGAGATTTTCACAATGCAAGAACAATCAGTTTCTGTCCTCGCTTTTGTAATTACTGTTCATTTATTTAATGAAAAAAAAACAATCCTTTTTGAAATTAGATAATGTTGCACTTATTTACAACCATTACGGGTAGCTGTTTTGTTTTTATATCTGTGCTAAGAAAAAGAATTTGGTTAAAGAAATGACAAATTTTGTGAGGGTTTGGGGGTAAAAAACTCATTGCTTCAAAGTCATCTTGATATTCAAGAGAGAGATTGCTTCAACATATTTTTCACCACAAAATGAGCTTTGAATTTCTGTTAAAAGAGGTATTCCATTAGTGTTTAGGATTCAAAATAAGCATTAGGACTACTTATATTGTTATTGGGTATGTAGAATATGTGCACATATTCTCTGAGATTGTAGTATGTGTTTATCTGGACATCTCTGTTGAGTGATGTAGTTCAGGAATTTAGTGTTATGTTGTTGTATGTTGTTAATCTGTGTCTATTTCATCTTTTTATTCCAGGAAAAAGATGTGGAAGGAGAAGCTGAAAAGGAAGGAGAGACTGTTCGCAAAAAATTGAAAAAAGAGGATAAGTCTTCTAGCAAAAACAATGTTGACAAAATTCCTGTCTCAGCCTCTACGGAGGAATCCAAATCGAAGAGAGTGTAATTGGCCCTTTTCCTTGCGCCTGTTTAAAGTTTTATGGCTCAATGCTTCTTGTTGTTTTGTAAGGAGAAGAGAAGACTAAATAGTTTTAAAATTTTTTAACCTTTTCTTTCTTTTTTCGTATGTTTGTCTGTGTCCTCCATTTACTCACAGCTTCATATCTATGAAGAATATATTGACTTTGTAGGAACTATAAATTTTGCCCAGACAGCAGCCTTCTCTTTTTGATTTCCAATGCCAAGGACTCTTTGATGTGTTAAAAGTACTGACAGGACCTACGACCCTGCTCATCTAGGACCAGCGAGAGACTGCTGCCAGAAAAAAAGACCAAATATACTTTTCATGGGATTCAAACCCCTGGCCTTTGGGCTTAGAGGTTAACACCCAACCCTTGTCTTCAGGGAGGGGCTATCAATCAGAAAAATAGACCTGGACAGATGTTGCCTTTCATGAGTTTCTAACCTGGGACGGTTGGGTTGAGAGGCAAACACCTTACCTCTTTGCCACAGGGCCCTTGTGTTTTCACAGCAACATTTGTTCACTTTTCATGTCTTGTTGTTCATTTGTTGTCTTGTTGTCCACTTGTCAATTGCTTTTCAGGGGCCATGTTTATTCAGATGACAGTTGTGTAAGTGTTAGATTTAAAAGAGAATAATTTTCTATATTTTGAAACTGTAATTCTTGTTTTCATGCCAAATATCAGGGAGGAAGCCATAAAGGAAAGAAAAAAACTACAGAAGGAACTGAAAGCCTCAAAAAAGAAAGAAAAAGACAACGAGGTCTCTCACAAAGAGGAGCCTAAGCATGAAGATGAATCCAAAGGTGAGCCAGGTAGAGTACACCAATAATGTGTGTATCTTTTCAAATCCTTGTTTTTCTTAGTCGAGCATCATATTCAACTCAAGAGGCAGGTCATTGCAATATCTGAAACTAGAATTAGGTGAAGGAAATTGCACGGGGGCATCACATCTTATTTTTGTAGCGAACTTTAAAATTTATAAAGGGATTTTATACTCACTATGTATATGTTTGCTAGAACACAAGTTAAAGTATAGCCTGCAAACTCTATGTACAACCTAATATTTTGTTTGATTTAGAGAGAAGGTACTAAAATGTTTCATGCAGCCTTTTATTCCCTCATAATTATTGTATTGTTTTAATATTTTAATTGTAATTCACGTCTTTTTGAGCTTTTATTCAAGTAAAGTAGTAATATCTTATCTCTTTTATTATGTCACTATATCAGTTATCAGATTTGATGACGACGTTTTAATATGATTAACTAATTGTGATATGACTTTGACTGTTGACTGACAATCTGATATCTGTAATTTTTTCTCTGGCACCATTCTTTATCCTTACAAAAAAAGCATTGCTTTGAGTGCAATTTCCAAACTATTTTGCTTTGTTCAGTGAGCAAAGGGAGTGATGACTTCTTGGAGAACTTCAAACTGGAGCGACAGAAATACAAGCAGATGAAGAAGGAGCAGAACAAGAAGGGCAAAGGGCGTGAGGCACAAACTCTGGCTCTCTTGTCCAAATTCCAGTCCAAATTGTCATCGGTCAAACAGTTGACAGCTAGTTACTCTGACTCAGAGAAGGAGCCAGAGAAAGCAGATAATATTGACGATGATAATGATGACAACGGGGATCTGTCATGGTAATATATTCACCACCTAATCTTTTAAGCCTCACAGATAGCCAGACAAGAAATTCTAATTTGTTTAGATCTTTTATTTAATGCCTGATGCAAAAATTGTCTTTTGAGATATCCATAATAGCAAGTTAATGGATAACCACAACAGATGAAACACAAAAGGGTTAAAGAATGTGTATCTTGTTTCTTCCTTTTCTTCTTACCATAATGCATGATGTGGTCAGTGGCTTGTGTAATGTGTGTGTTTTCTCTTGTATGTGGGAGATGGCTTTTTTTTTTCTCATGTAAATTATCTCTTTTTTTTTTAAATATGTCTGTAAGAGTTGATATTTTGTTGACTTGTAAATTATCTGTCTTTAAAATGTTTCTGGAAAGTCCAAGGCTGTTTGTTCTTTTACCATATCTGTCATCTCACTTTTCCCTTGGAAGCCTTTCAGACCCTCCAGTGTCTTGGTTGTGCATACATATTCATCTGACAGTTTGTACAAGAATATGCTGATTAAAGAAAGAATCACCAATCAATCCTGCTCTTTCTTTTTAACAGGCTGGGTCACAAGCTGGAGTTTGATGCTGAGTTGAAAAAGAAGAAAGTCATCGATGCAAATGTTGCTGATGAAGACCGCTATGAAATTCATGATCCCAGGAACCCAATGAATAAACGGCGGAGGGAAGCCAGCAAAATGAAGTCCAAACATAGAGATGACACAGGTCTACCATTGTAGCATGATTTTAGATTTGTCTCTCTGCATCAATTTGAACAATTTTACATTATGCGTAAGCACATCAGTATATGTCGTTGGTATGAAATTAAAATACACATTAACATCCAACTGCATCTAGTTTCATGTTTTTCCTTTTCTGTTAAATGATATTTTTATCAAGAAGCTTTTACTAAATATAATGGCAGAACAGAACAAAGATTTTCTTTTTTTCTTTATTCTCTTATCTCACACTGTACAATAACTGCTGTCTTTCACCCTTGCTCTCTTTCTTCCTCTGTTCTAATATCTTCTTTTTTTTCTCCTTTTTTCTCTGTCTTGCCATGATCCTCTCTTCTCCTCTCTCTCTCTCTCTCTCTCTCTCTCTCTCTCTATGTCTATCTCTCTCTCGCTCCCTCCCCCCTCCTAACATACTATGTCGCTTATTCATACACTCTCCTCTCTTTGCCTGTTTCTCAATCTCTCTATGTTTACTTTTGGTCTCTGATGATAACAAGTAGGAAGTTCAAGAGGAGACTAAATGCTGCTTGTGCAGGTTGCCTGACAGGCTGTTCTCCAACTCCTTCATCAGCCGGAGAACCATTTCCTCTCTGTAGGGCAGGCCCACAACCTGGATGCCCACTGGCATGTCCTCTGTGTCTTCAACAAAGTCCTGGAGAGATCATAATTTATTGTAATTTAATGAGGCAAAATCTGTACATTCATAGAAGGTCTGTCTTAAAATATAAAAGTTGTATTTAAAAATAAAACAAAACAATATTACTCATTTTTGCAGTTGGATCATGAAGTGAATCCTTGAACATGAAAACAAAATACTCTTCAGAGAAGGTTATGAAAACGATTAAATATCTAATTATGCAAACGTTGTTTTTGTGAAACTGGATTACCTCTTGCATACTCTTCTCAACCCCAGTGGCTGGAGAGTAGTGGGTGGGATCTCGTACATTGCGGATATCGTCTTTTGTCACCTTGACAACGGGCAGAGTCCCGGCAGGGAAGTTCATCACATTGTATAAAGCAGTGTAAGTGACAGCGGCTACAGGGATGCATGGAAAAAATTGATAATTCAATTGTTAATCAAAGGTGTCTTGTTTCTCAATATGTACTCACTCAATGCACTACCACATGTAAATTAAAAGGAATTGGAGCAAAGCTCATTATAATTCTACTTATGAATTAAAAAGAATTTGAGCAAATCTCAATATACTTTTACATATGAGTTAAAAAGAATTCTGTGATGAAAGAGTTGTGACAGACTTGTATGTACTTGTATATAGTTTCATGATCAGCAGCTCACAATTAACACATTTTGGCAACTCAAAAAAAAAAGAAAGAAAGAATACAGAATTACAAAATAAACTAAAACAAACCCAGACCATACCATCCATGGCTCCACTTTAAGGTCCTCCACACATACGTTCCAAATGTGCACAAGAAATGGGTTTCTAAGTTTTTACTCTGATTGGATTCCGCATTCAAGCGAAAAGAGCCATTTTGGGACTTAAAGTGCGGACTGCCTTTATTTATCCTTGCCATGTCCCGAGCAGAGTTGAGTCATCTCGCAGGAGTTCTGAGAGCATCTTTTTGATGATTGATAATTTAGCAACAGGGTTGTCTTCGACGACTCTACCCAAGTGCAATGCATAGTTGTTTTGTTAAATAATTGAATCGTCAAAAAGACCTGAGAAAAACTGCGAGACGTCTCCGTCTCGACTCTGTTCGTGGCATAAGGGCACCATACCCAGAAGCTCCCTGTCCAGTCCATGCTTGAAGGCCACGGAGGGCATGCAGGGACAGATGACCAGGTCCAGCCCTTGACTCTTCCACTGCTTGGTGAACTTGGCTTGGTACATCTGCAATGGGAATAATAATTTTAATGTGTGCAGTATAAAGCCATTGGAAGACAATACGGAGCAATCTTTTTCCATTCGTATTTTTACCTGCTTTTTGTGAAAAAGACAGTAAATGGATCCAGCATAATATTTTGAACTTTATTCTCCTTGTATTTCAGCTTCGTCTCCGAATCAATGAAAAGAAACCAAACAACTTGTAAATGATGTCCAAATAATGTTTATTTTGTGTCATAGTCATCTCAGATGCAAGTTGGCATCAACAAAAGTAGCTAAATCTGACATTGGGAACAAAATCTTAATTATCAGCACGCGTTGAGTTTGCAAGCGTAATTTCTAAGCAGAGGCATTCCTGGTAACATTTTGTTCTCTGATTTTTTTTTATCTTTTTTTTTTATCTTTTTTTTTTTTTTGGGGGGGGGGGGGGGGGAGGGGGGGTTGTTTTTTTTTTTTTTTCTGTCTCTTTCAACCAACGCAACATGCGACTTTTGGACACTCTGAAACCAGGCAAGAAAATCGAGATACAATGCAACGAGCCAAAGCTAAATGTTTGGTTCCCTTTAAAAAAAAAAATTACAAAATGATTGGCCCATTCTTGCTTTTCTTTGGTGACAAAACCGTAACATCTGAAAACTGTCTGGAAATGCTTGGACAGTGTGTTTTGTCCAAAATTGATACATTTAAAACAGAAACATTCTTTTAGTAGGATTGAGGACCTCTTCATTGGGGAAGTGATGTAAGAGAAGTCCTAGACAGACACTTGCCTGAAACAAGGATTGGGAGGTGGCTGCTTGGCCTGCTAGATCACCCGATATAACACCATCTCCTTTGGAAGTAATATGTAAGATTAAGTTAATGTGGTGTCAATGGCTCAGTGGTTACCTCAACTTGCTACATGCGAGAGTCAAGCAACCACCTCTCCTTAAAAAGGAAAATCGGAGAAGCAGTTATGCGACACCTTAGTTGCTAACGAAAACATGGAAAGCATTGAAACGGCGTTTTGAGCGCTTGGCTGAAAATGAGGGTATCACTGAGACTTTGAGGCTTAGAACTCTGCGACGAATGGTCGAAATTCAATGATCTTTAAATAAAAAAAAATGAGGATAAATTTCTGATATCATGACTTATACGAATTCTTTTGAAATGACTTGGATTTTTCTACATTTCTATTCTTTGCCCGGTATTATTATTATTAAAGAGACACCCTGTATTATTTTTGAGATCCACAAACCTCAGACGGAAACGATCCGAACTATGACCATTGAAATGGGTATTTGCCATTGACACAAGGGTGAGTGTGATGCATTTACATGTCAGCCCGTGCTAGTTGTAATTGGTTATGTTATAATGCAATACAATGCAGCTTGAGACGACCCAAGATGAATGAATTTCTTCCTCAGGTGTTACATTTCTTCTTACCTTTGCTCCTCGACTCTTCAAGCACCATTGCGCAACACTCCTGAAAAACGAAAGAAAAATAATTGGCTTATTTTATCCTTAAAGTAGGTTCTGCATATGTTACTTGTTTGTCTAAGGCTGCTTTGTTGATTAACTACACAGTTTATTATCTGTTGTTACCTTACTCTCATTCTAATCACATTATTTTCGGGTTCTTACCGAATTGGTGGTAACTTGTAAAGAGCTGCCGTTTGCGGGTCGTTATTCTGAGGAAGTAGATTAAACAGACACATGCTGATTGAAATCAAGATAAGAGATATGAAGACTCGTTATATTGCAAAGAGTTAACTGCCAACAAAGTAGGTAAATAACAGGGGGAAAAACCCAAACAAACCCAACAAACTTTAGCGCTCTAACTCTAACGCGGCAACGAACAACAAATGAATGAGCTTTGAGAAAAGAAATTCAATTTCCTTGTCTTCACTGTAGAATTAAAATTTGACGATCTCGCTTGCCAGACCTAAACGGAAAAACAACAACAAAAACTTCAGATAAACACACATGCCGAGTCATCTTCTCAAATGCCCTACTAACTGATTCTGATGTGCTTATGTATAATTGCCAGTAGTAACAATTAATTTTGATTTTGCCCACACTGCAGCCTTGCAGCCTGCTCTTCTCGATTTCAAACTTTCAAGGTTTCTTTTATGTGTGCATTGGACCTCCGAGCAAGGACTGTGTAACTACCGCCCTTGCTCCGAGTATAATATTGTCCATCTTCTCGACCTGAGGGCTGAGACACGAGCGCACTCCCTCTCAGCAACAACGCCCGGTACAAGACAGATGGAATTGTGGGTATTTGCAAGTAGTAAAAAAAGGGGGGGGGGGGGGGGTTGATTTACTATGTAATTTAAAAAAAAAGAAAAAGGTCGGAAAGCACTGTACTAGAACAAAACTCAAGGTAGTGAAACCCAAACTGAGGGCCCGCTCCCTCTGTGTGTCCATGAGCCTACCGTCCATTTCTTCCACTGGGAGAAGATCCAGCGTACAGAGTAGGGGTAGCCGCAGTACCGGACCCAGTCATACATGACGTCACAGGTGTTGTCGTGTTTGCTGCAAGATGGAGGGGCGGATGGAGGCGAAACATTAGTATACAATGGGATGACAGATGTATGGCACGTTTATTGAATGCACTAGTATTAATTCTACTGCCATTTTGATAGCAATAAACAAAATGTTTCCTAAAACTTCTGATCAATAAAAGTTTGCTCAAGTCAATGTCCATATTAGTATAGCTTTTCAAACAAGAGGTCTCACAACTTTTGGCTTTTTCTTAGCTTTGTGAAAAATGTATATCTTTTCAGTCCCGATAATTCAGTTTGCAAGTTGTTTGAATCGCTGATCGAAGGGTGTGGGGTTCGAGCCTTCGCCGGGGCTATCGTGGTTCGCCATGGACAACATTGGTGATTCCTGTTGGCATCGAGTATGAGCTCCATGAATAATCTATTCTCTTCATAGGTGGCTAGGCTGAGACACTTTCATGTTCACAGGCGGACAAGCCAATCTCTCCTCCCCCCCCCTCCCCCCTCCCCCCAGTCAATTGGACTATTAATAAGCAACTGCTTAACAATTCAACATGAACAAATTTTTTTGCAATGTCCCCCTGAACAAAAAATAAAAAAGCAAAAGATCAACATTAAACGAGACAACACGATTGTAAACTGTTTACAGTGGTTTCAGAAGATGTGCAAGTTTGAAGTGGGGGGGGGGGAGTAAAACAAACAAAACAAACAGACAAACAAACAAAAATCCACAAAACAAAAAACAACAAAAACAAAACAACTACTATGCGACAACAACAGTAACAACAACAAATAAGCAAACAAACTGAACAAAAGAACAAAGCAAACACAAATAAGGGAGGGGGGGGGGGGGGGGGGGGGGGGGGGGGGGGGGGGGGGGGGGGGGGGGGGGGGGGGGGGGGGGGGGG
>JBCIKM010060215.1:0-15298 GCA_039654465.1 Melibe viridis
GAGAGAGAGAGAGAGAGAGAGAGAGAGAGAGAGAGAGAGAGAGAGAGAGAGAGAGAGAGAGAGAGAGAGAAAGAGAATGTGAGAAAGAGAGAGAGAGAGAGAGAGAGAGAGAGAGAGAGAGTCAGACAGAGATGGACAGAGACAGAAAGAGAGACAGAGAGAGAGAGGAGAGAGAGGGGGGTGGGAGACAGAAAGATGGAGATAGATGGACATACAGACAGAAAGAGACAGAGAGCTAGATAAATACAAGTTATACAAAAATGGTCTGAGGAAAAGACTCAGCTGAGAGAAGTTTGATTATTTTTTCATAAACAAAACTAGAGAAAAGGGTACAAAGAGTCAACAATTTTTACATGTAAGTGAAATAAGAATTGGGGAAACTCTGTTCTTATGGAAAGTGACCATTGAAAACCTGAGAAGAGGGGCAACTGGAGTGGAAATCTCGCCCACCAAAGATTTAGAGTGAGAGAAAAGAAAATAGGATTAACCACTACCATAATACTCGCACTATAAGCCGCAACTTTTCTCTCCAATTGTCAAACCTGCAGCTTATTGTATGGAGTGGCTCATGCTAGGATTTTTTTGTCAGTTGGTCGTCCCAAGTGTTAAAACTTCATTTTGTCTACATTTGAAGAGCTTATGTTTGATCTAGTGCCTAAACTAAAGGATAATTTCAATAAATTCAGAGAACTCTACTGATTTTGCCTGCTTGAGAATGTGCGAGAGGCTGCTAAATGGTAGAATAAAAGAGTTTTTAGAATTAACAGTCGACTTGTTCCAAAACAGCTTCCATAGAATGGTTGGGTAAGTTACATGAAACGGCGTATAGTTACCATAACCAGTGAATTTGGGAAGGAAGAAACACCATACAACAGCTGTAAGTATACGTTTGGGTGAATTGAATTATATCCCCAAATAGTGCCTTAATCTAGTTTGAACTCTTTTTACACGGAAAACCTTAAATTGCTCTTGCTGTCTGCTTCCAAACATAACAAAAAGAGAAGACGCAAACAAAATCAGAGAAATGCGTAAACTTTTCAGCGGTTGATTTCATTAAAAAAAAAAGAAAGAATACATCATCATAATATTACATGCACCACTTAAATCCCGATTCTTCATTATAACAGATCATTATTCTCGTCTCCATTTTGTTTGTTTACAACCAATGGTATCTCATGTCTATGCGGCTTATGTTAAGAAAAAAAAATTTTTTTCTCTAAATTCAGGGGTTGCGGCTTATAGTCGGAGAATTACAGTAACTTCCCGCAACACCCGCTATCGTCCCGGATCACCCATAAGTGACACGGCAAAATGTAGCCACCAGTTTGCAAATTAAACAGCACACAGCGTGCACGGCAAATACACATGGCTAAAGCGTAAATGAGAAGAGTTCTACTTTCGTTTTCTCTTTACCGACTGCTGTTGCAACTATTCTAGACTGTGCTACGTTTGTTTTAAGTTATGGCTTTTAATTTTCATCAAATTTTTGTTCAGTCTTAACTTTTTTTGTTAAAAGTTCTATTTATTCAAACACGATTTTGACAAAACTGATGTCAGATTTTAAGGCGATGAGCAATCAAAAGCTTCTGAAAGTGAAACCAAAGACTCTGATGTGGATAGTGACGATCCTCAGATGAATTAAATATACCTTTCCATTCCTCTTTTTTTTTTCCACTTCCCAATTTTTTTCAAATAAACTTTTTATTTTAACAAATAAAACTATATATCATATGAAAGGTACATCCTTTCTCTACATTTTAGAATTTTCTAAATTCATATTTGTCAATATTTGTTAGAGTTATGAATATTTTAGCATGAATTTGTCCTTGGGTCAAACAGAGTTATTTCCCCCATGCTGGGATAATATGACTGTCTTTTAAGTAAATTCATGGGAAGTTAATGGTCAAATACATTTTAGAAAAATGGATAAGTAGCAACAATACGTTATGAGAGGAAAATTACTTCCCTGGGTTTCATCCAGCAGCTAAATCTATAATTCGAAAATTAAAATATTTCATAACAGCTGCCAAGACCACCTTTGCAGAGCCCATTTAGTCAAAGTTAGGCTGAGATACCTTGCAGAAGAAAAACAAAAAAATCTGATAAATACAAACCTGTTGAGGCACATGGGAGGGAGTAGAATTGGGTAGAATTTTTCCTTGGCATCTTGAGATGGTAAGCTGGTCAAAAATTGACGCGTTGCTACAGAACCTGCCATACGAACCTATGAACCAACAAGATGCGAAAAAAAAAAAAAAATTCATCACTTTGTTCTCATGATCTCATTACGGTCTTTTTACTGTAACAAGAAACATAGTTATTAAACCTACAAATAAAGCTATTGGCAAGAACAAATAAGATTTTGGGGATCTCAATGGAAAGATATATTTTTAATGTGAGCAATCACTTCATTATTCTGGTGAAGTTCATACTGAAACAATATTCTCACAATTTGCAATCACTAATTATGTGAGAAGACCACTGAACACAGACACAGAGATAAATTCATGTGCCAGACAGAAAAGAGACCAAATTTTCTTTAAATTATTGGCAATATAAGGCTGAGTATAACCTCAAAGAGAAAAAAGACAATCACATACATTTTAAATGTAGGTTTTTATGTTTTTCTGTGGTGAGGGCAAGAAAATAATTGATTTTTTCCATCATTACAGAGAAACAACCTTATGTAAATCCAGTTGATAACACTTCATTCTTACTTGACTCCAATTATCTGCCAACCCTTTAGCAAGATATACAGAAAACATCTGACCATGGCGCAATATTGCATTATCATCAGCCAGCCTCACAGCAGAGTCAAGATCAGCTGAAATAGAGGGAATAGGAAAACATCATTCATAAATTGATGGAGATGGAATTTAGCCACAAGTGAAAAAGATATATGTTCAAATGCAAGAGAGCTCTGAATAGTCAAAAATCATGTTTATTTTTACTATAACTACTTTTTTTTAGAGGATCTGTGTAGCTCATTTTTTAAGGCTAATGCAATGATACATTCTTGAAACTTGAACCAGCGCCAGAATTCATCTACACCAACAGCCATTCACTCCTGATTTCTTAGCAGTGCTCTGCTAAAAATCTTAATAAAAGATAGAAGAACATTACAGAAATTTTATAGACTTAACTAACCTGTTCTGCTACCAAGTGTTTAAAAAAATACATTTTTGATTTGAAACCTATAGAAGTTTTATTGTTAATGCTACCGATAACTCACAGCCATTTTTTGCTCCACAAGTTACCAGAGCCCCACAGACATAGTAACCAGTCTCTCTAACAAAACGGTTTGTATGGGAAAGGGTCTCAAATATCAAGTCCAAAAGTTCCTGATCTACAAATTGGTTGAAGCTGTATCCATAGCCTAAAATGACACTCTGCAAACATCTGAAATAGGAAATCATATGTAAAATATGCGCTATTAGGGGCAAGAGATCCAAAGGCATCAGTAGTTTAGTGGTGTGCACAAGAAGATATATCTAAAAACCAACCAACAAATAGCATGGATAGTAACTGAACAGGTGACTTATGAGCTCAGTCCCTTCAATGTCGTTGTGACCTTGGGTTCAACTGTTTACCACACAAACGTTATCGTATTGGAGATGCATGTTAAGCTCGGAGATCCTCCTCATTGTAGTCCATGTTATTTCAGTCTTGAAATTGCAATTAGCCAAAACAGACCGCATGTTTTGCCAGATGCGTTGTAGGCCCATTGTCACAAGGGACAATATGGCATTGTGAAGCCCTTTGAGGACTCAAGGTAAAAAATGATATTCAAACATACTATTTTCTAAAAGTAAAGAATAGAGGAGCTGGCACTGGAAATTGATGAAAAAAAAACAAAAATAGTAAAGGCATAGTGCCGAGGTAAAACAGGAAGTCGTCAGAGGCCATGGGTTCAATTCCCTTCTCTGACAACTTCCTGTTTTTTTCTTTTCTTTCTATGGCTTTGACTCACCTCAGCACTGTGCCTATGCTATTTTCTGTTTATTTTCATCCATTTTCTAAGAAACAAATGATGATTTAATAGGCAATACAGCACCAGTCTTTAAATATTCAACTAACTGCTTTCAAATTAACTTTTACAAAACTTTTACAATTCAACTCAACTTTACAGAGCAATTTGAAATAAAACATACTTCATATACGTTTCAAGAGATTTCCATCCAGCAGTATCATGGAAAATTTGAGAAGAATCATTTGATCTCTGGGGGAAGAAGAATCAATTGAAAAAATAAGCACAAAAACATGGTGTTGCTCTTACTAACCTTTTCTCTTAATCCTATCCATCATGCTATTTTTTTGTCTGTTCTTCTCTCACTTCTCTCATTTCTATTAAATGCATCATTACAAAAAAACAACAAGAAATGACGCAAACAAATATTAACACAGAAAAAAAACAAACAATGAAACTAAACAAAATAAAATAAAGCAAAATTTTTTTATTATTTTTTTAATCCCTGAGAATGAAATAAAGGATTATTTTCTAAATGTAATTATAAATCTTTACACAGAGAGACATATTTTCATAAAAGTTCAGTCTATTTTTCAGTAGGTAAGATTGTGCAGCATGTATACATGATCTGAAAAGAGGGCATCCTAATGGCGTGCCTCATTTTTCAGTTTATAAAAAAAAAAAAAAAGGAAAGAAAGTTTACCCGTTCCATTAAGAAGGCACTTGTGTTTGGGGAACACCCTAAAATACTCTGTGGCGGTTCTTCATTTTCATTGGTGGTATCGTGATCATCAGCCAGACCATGACGCTCCAAGTTGGTATGGATCCCATTTAAGATCTGCTCCTTACAGTCCTCATACACAACTTCTCCCAAAACGGTGCAGAGTGTCCCTAACAATTCTCCTGTACACAAAAAAAGTAGAAAAGATTTAGATATATCTCACTTGACAAGAGCTTCCAATCTCTTAGAAGTCATGGTACAAAATGAATGGGAATTAAAACCTCTGGACATTATGACATACATTAACAAAAAGGAAATGTTTTGTAAAACCACAACAAGGCCATTGTCAGCTCATTACAACAATGATTCAAAAAAAGCAAGACAGAGGGGTGAGAGGAGGGGAGGTTGTTTTTTTTTGACTCATTCCACTCGCATGAACACACATAATGCTCTGTTACAAGCCAAACCCTCTGCCATCTGCTTTGACGGAGCCATGGTTGATCACTTCACAGCTTCTTATAGACTCCTATTCAATATTTCCATACAATAATCCATGTTTATATGATTGTAAAGGGGATTTCCTCTAAAATTACAACCTATTTCCATCAAAGATTGAAGCATTTATTGTGTGTTTGAATGTACAAATTCTCGGAGTTCAGATGAACTGTGAAAGGTTAGATCTAGACTCGATTGTGTGCTGTGATGTTTTCACTTTGAAAGATGAAAACAGTTATCAAAAGCAGAGATATAAACAAATAATTAGGCTTCCAAAGAGGTTTACAACTGATGAAGTGTTTACATTTGTACATCCAAGTAGTGGACTTGATTTTCAAATTTCCTTTTTTTTCACACACAGGATGCTATTCATAAGCCCGTCATATATCAAAAAAATAAATTTAGCACATAAAAATTGAAAACCACTAGTTTTCTCATCACTGCCTTTTCTAACATTTCAAAAATAAATAATGTAGCTAACACAGTCTTTGAGCTATATGAGCATTTTTGTGAGGGCACTTGATTTTTTTCTTATGCACCAAAATCAGTTTGTGACAGAGTGAGGTAATCCCCTGTGAACGGAATGTGTTAAACCAATCAATCTGCATCAAGAGAACACATGCTGCATTATTGACATTTTTTTAATCAGTGTAGCCTTGAAGACCTTTTAACTCTTAAACTGATCTATTTTTTTTTTATAGCAACAGCAATAAACAACAACAACAAAATAGAAGGAAAAGAGAGATCCTCTTTTCAAAGACTGAGAGAAGTTTGACACATGTAAGTTGGGTCCAATTGCCTTCTAAGTTCCTTCCAAATTTACATTTGAATTAAATACCTGCGGCTATTCTAACACGAAATTCTCCATCGTCCAAAAGAATCAAAACTTTATCTACGAGACACAGAGCAAAATCACGATTTCCAACATTCTGGTGGGATTTTGTTTGTTCCAGTAAGCAGAGAGAGCCTCGAAGCCCCCCATATCGAGTTTCCCATCCGTTTGAAGAGGTGATATTAGACAGCAATTCACTCTCAATACTTTCAATGGTTTGGTCATCTTGGTTGCGTAATAAGAACAATTTTAATTCCTCATAACCACGATCACGTTCGAGTTTTGCCTGATTACAAAGCTTTTTCAGTATCTCAGAGGCCATGTTTGTTTACAGTATGAAAATCCTGGACTCACTGTAAGTGACTACATACTGTTTTTTGCCAACAAAAAGCTGGAGGGTGGAGTATTGTTTAAGTTAACGAAAAGCCTAAAAGTTAAATAAAGATTAAAAGTTAAGAAAAACAAAATCAGCATTTAATTTCTTTTTTTTTCAAGAAATTCTTTTTATTTATCATATTTTACTGCAAAATCAAGTTTCATGTAGGTAGATAACACAAACTAATTATGTATTTTGAAACACGTATATTTTGGCCTCTTCAGGACAAGAGTAGAGGGAGGAAATTTTAGTCCAAAAGTCAAGGGAGATAACACTGTAAACACGGACGACCAGGCAAAAAGCTTGTTTGGAAGAGTGAAGACCAACAAAGATTGTTACAACAAACTTTTATTGAGACTTTCCATTTTTAAAGTTATTGTGCTTCGGTGCTATATTCTTGTGTACATTGACACAGGCAATTTAAGGCAAATTCAATGTCATTGCAAGATTGCCCACTATAGATAGAGAAGTACCCTATCTGCAACACACATGGAACTGCACACCACTTGCCTTCTTTCTTTGCACACTGAAATAAACAAAGATCTTTTTAAGATGAATGTTTTTACGAGTTTGTTTGCTTTTTGTTCTCTTTGGAAGGTATCCCCCACTCTCCAATTGCTGTTGAGGGACAAACATGTTGGCCACATTGGGACTCAAGACTGAATGAAATTTTTATTTATTTGAGATCGTACTTGAGTTTGAATAAAATTTTAGTTTATTAGTGCTCAAAAACCCTCCAACCAATCAGAAAAGCTAAAATAATGCATAATTGTAGAACCTATTTGACCCTTTTGAGGTCACATCAGCAGAACTTTTGTACAGTCTTGGTCTCCGCTTTGTCCCCAAAAGGTGAAAGATGCTTTGCAGGAATGGGGGAGGGGGGTACGCGACCTATGTCAAGGGCTACCACAAGAGATTGGTGAGAGTATGAGAGCAAATAGGTATTGATGGATGACTGTTGAAAGGCCAAAAGGTGACCGAATGAGGAAGCAGAGATTAATGGTGTCTGTGAGACCTCTTCTTGTCCACACCAGTTCAAAACCTTTCAATCATTGATGTCATGGCCCATTTTTGTTGTTGTTCGTAATATGGTAATTAATTGAAGTAGTGTCTTTGGTGCTTTTTGTTCATTAAATTGCATCAAGTTTTCTTTAGACAGAGCATCACCTTTAAATTGAGCAAAATAAAAGATCATTGAATGAAGGAATCAAGGTTTAATATTTTATATTCCCAATCAACTAGACTCTCTCCCTCACCATACAGTGCATTCCACCTTGATTAACTCTCTAAGTGTCTCGAGTAAGAATGTCACAGGGATTTTGCTACACAAAGGTATCATTAGAAAACCCTGACCTGAGTTGATGACTTTACATATAAAAGGTTCCTCATATGAATAATGAATATCAGTAAAATGACCTTGACATTGAAGTTTTTCTTTATGTATTTGATCTTCAGTAAAACCACCTATTTGTGATCTTCAGTAAAACCACCTCTATTTGTCTTCTCTGATAAAAGCGTAATTCTCATTCAATGTCTTTTTTCATTGATGTTTTTTCGATTAGAAATTGATCTATAAGTGCATTTTTTATTACTTTTTTCCCAACCCAAAAAATCTGATAAGCCGATGATAACTGAAGACATTGGATTAATTTTTCAAAACTGACAAAATGGCGTCTACATGGCAAGTGTAATTTTCTAAGGACGGAAATGGAAGTCCGGAAAAATTGGTTTCAAAACACCTGGGTATTCAAAGGGTTTCCAAGCCATATATCAACAATCGGCTGATTTTTTTTACCCTGATCACCCTTGACACTCTGGTAACATCATTTTGGCCAATTTAGTCAGCCGTGACATTTATAGGTTTTTAAGCACATCTACACTCAACCACATTGAATTACCCTTACCAGAATTTCGATATACATGAACTGCACGCCCACAAGCTTTGGCTTCTGGCACACTTTATTTCAAAATCTTATTTTGGCTGATGAGTGTTAATCCACTCCAAACAAACTTATCATGGCAGCTCTGCATGTGTGAGATGAGAAAAAAAGACTGAGTGAGGAAGAAGGACTCACAAAACAAGAAATAAAGAGCAAAATGCAGATAGACAAACATATAACTCATAATCATGACAGTAACTACTGGCTTTGGTTGGCAAGCACGCTCTGGTATTAAGTTAAACACGCTCAGGGCTCCTCCTGATGACACTGCTATGGCGGCATAGACTATAAATATTTTAGAAATTCCCTATCTAAAGTAATTTGATTTTTCATAGCACAGAATAGCTCTCTATTTAAAATGCTATGGAAAAAAAAGTGGTCAAGAGCCCTTCTATTGTTCAGTAGTTGTCAAAATTGAATTTGTTTTCATATGTTTATCAGACCCTGCTGATGTGGTCCCATGGTGTAAATAATAATCGCATAGCATTGCTGGTGAATCAAAAACAAGCATAAGTTATTCCTTAAAGCATTAAGATGAGAACATGGATTGTTAAATTTTGATCAATAATTGGATTGTTAATCTTTTTCTGTCTTTTTCAGGTATTTTTGTACTTGATTCTGACCACAAGGACTATGTTCTGAACACAATGGAGGATGGGGTTGCTGGGGCTGAATGTCATTTAGACATGACTAGTATCAAGAGAGAAATGATTAACAGGCTTATTCAAACAAATGCTCATTTCAAGCACCAAGTTCGGGGGGAACCAGATTTGAATGCAGATGAAAAATATACCATAGCAAGTGAGTTACTGGAGAAAAATTCAGGACTTTTTCTGGAGAGATTTTCAGATTACTTGACTTTGGACGATATTAATTGCTTTTCAGATGTGAAAAATGATTATGCTGTTAGTTTTTACCTTAAGAAGATAATGGATGCCCATGAAGGTAAAAATAAAAATGTTGTGAAGAACAGACGATACCAAGCTCTTCAGGAAATGATGGATGAGGGAGAGTATTTCTCTGAAACAGAAATGCAAAGAAGGGACCCTTTGCTCTATGATCAGCTGGTGAGTAAGCCTTGAGTTAGTTTATATAGCTCTGTACCAAAATATTACAACTTGATGAAGAATGTAATAATAATGACACCCTTATGGGTCTCTTCTTGAAGTTGAAAATTCCATTTAATTGATTGCTATACCATATATCAGTTCATTTCATTATTTTCTCAATATTACTTTAAATGATATTTAATCTCTATAAAGATGAGCATGCTCTTAAAATAAACAAAACAAACAAAAAAGCAGCGGACTGAAATCTTTACCTGAACCAACATGTAACATTGAAATCCTATTGTCAAATTTTTTTGTAATCCATCTAGAAACCAAACTATGTTCTCAAGCCAAATTACTTTGTGCTCAAAAAAGGTTCACAGTTGTCATTTGTATGGTGTAAACCTGTTCGAGTTAAGCTGTTAACCCTTGATATCATTCTTCACTGCTTTATTCTAACTATGGACGGTAATGTCCTATACTACTTTTGTTATTTACTTATTTTCATTGCCTCTCAATCATTTTGCAGAGCTGTTTGTTTGTATTGTGAGCGCAATACACTAAAGATAATAATATCTATTACTTAAAAAATAATCAGGGAAGAACAGATATCTTTAGGAGCTTTGGCAGAAGAAAAGATAAGCACAAAGCTTATTCCTTAATTAATGATAGTCCGCATTTGTTTGTGGAGTTTTTTTTACTTGATTCCAGTTGTCGGTGTTGTTGTGTACTCTGTACAACAAATCGGCAAAATTATGACTAAAACCCTTCAAGTTGTATCAAAGGTGAGGATTTAACATTATATTCCTACAATACAAGAACAGCAATTAATCAAAATCTGAGGCTTGTTACTGAAAAATCAGGAGAATCCACATCTCTGACAGAGGTTGTGTTTTTAATTTTGCAGATCCATGTTGTTCTGCTTAAACTTTGATATCCGGACTTATGTTCCAATTGATCGCCCATTTTGCCCTTTTTGTACTAGCAAACCTATTGGATCATAGAAAAATGTATACACTTTTGAAAATAGTTTGTTACTTTCCACCCTTCAGGTTGGTCAGTTTGAAACAGAGGAGGAAAAGCAAGCCAAAGATATTGACAAAACTGACCTCCGTTTTTCTTCCATCCTCCTTAAATATATGGATAAGCAGGAATTGAAATCCCGGCATGACAGAATGAAAGAGAGGGAGGCAAGTTGGTATTGGTTTTGAAATAAGACTTAGAATTTTCAAAGAAAGAGTCATTGTTTTAAAATCTTTTTCATTTTGTTTGGTTTATTACTAATCTCTACTATGAAATTATGAAGAGAATAGTAATATATAAGTTGCTTCAGCTGAAATCACGAGAAGTCCATCTGAGTCTCTAGAGAGATTTTAAAAGTTTTGGAAATAAATCTTTTGTAAGATAAGCTCTTGCAAAGTTATAGGCTGAGTGACAGTTCATGTTCTGACTTTCCCAGATCTCCTAGAATGTTCAATAATATCTTAATCATATTTTGGAAAATTATTCAAATTATCAAATCTTTCAAAAGGTGGAATGCTGACACAGATGCATGAGTATATTTTTTGAAAGGGTTTTTTTTTTCTGATCTTTTCATAAATCACAGGAAGAACAAGAAGAAGAAGAAGATGAAGAGACTGAAGATGAAGAGACTGAAGATGAAGAGGAAGAGGAAGATGAAATAGTGAAGAAAGAAAATGTTGATGATGCAAAAGAAGGTAAAAATCCAATTGCCATATCAGTTTTTTGTAGGTTAACCATGTGTGAAAAAATAAAAAGTATAACATTGGTGCCCGATGCTAAAATGGAAGCACCAAGTTAGGTCAAATACTTAGTTTGGTCTGAAAATGATATCAAGACAATTTCTTACTCTCAATGCAAATTCCAAGAAGTATTTGACTTGAAACAATACATGTGATATAAGAGCAAAGGAAGCATTTGCGTCAAGTGCCAATGCTCTAACCCTTTATCTGCAATTTGAGACAGGCAAAACTTGTGGCTTATTGGCAACACATTTGGAGAGTTGTTTTGTGAATAAAATGTAAGAATTTTCTAGTATAGTGTTTAAGAAAAAGAAGGTTGAATGAAAGACTAAAATTACACCAATATGGATAAGAAATGCAGTCAAATTCCATAATAAAGCTTATACATACTTAATGTCGCCACAATTATGTCAGCTATGGTGTGCATATTTTTTAACATTTTCTCAAATGACACCTTCACACTCTTTCACATATAGCATCGAACACCAACGATGGGAGAAAATTGAATCTGAAATCGTACATATATTCTTTCCGGATGAACATATTTTTAATTGCCAGTCCTGAGGGGTCTGTAGTGGAGAAGTAGAAAGAGTAGAATATCAAACATATCTGTACCATGATGTGGTGTTTGTGATTTATGATTATTTTATAAATAGATAGTTATTCATGCTTTGATTATTTATTAGAAGAATTCTTTTGAGGTTTGTACTTCAGATTGTATCTCTAGACTTAAAATGGAGTGAGGTGTCCATTAATTAAATAAATTCCAAAGGAACAGAATATTTTAATTACTTTTATTAACACATGTTCTTGCAGGTGATCAAATTACTGCAGCATCTGAAGGCGATAGAGCTGAATTTCGTCATGAATTCTTGAGAATTATGCAAGAGCGTTTTCTGTCTGGTGAGGACTCTCAGTTTGATTACAGGTGTGTAAATTTCATGCAGTCTTCTTTTAAGATGGAAAGAGGAGTATGTGGTTTCCTGAGTGGGACAAAATTCTGGCTCCCCATCTATTAGCAGGGCTGCCAAGTATTATGATTAAATAGTAATTGTTACAAATTTAGATAAAATTATGGTTTTCCAATCGTAATTTCACTGTTCTAATTTTATTTTGGGCGTTGGGCATTCAGTTCATGCAGTTTCTGCTTAAAGAAACAATGATTGTATAAGGAAAAGAATGTTTAGAAATGAATGCAACAAATCTGAAAGACGACTTTTTATAGTACTTTCGAATTTCCCGCCATGCACTGTGCACGCAGCATCGGCTGTAGTACTTTGTTTCTACTTTATCTCAGCAAACTACTAGTAAACAATGTCCAAGCATTGCCTTTTGTTGAAATTTTTACCAAATATGGAGATGGACCAATTTAAATTCACATGCCACTCTATATAACCCAGGATGGAAATCATTTGATCAATATATGATTGGATCTTATCTTTTTCTGTTCTTATTTTGATTGGAGTATTCTCTTATCTTGCGATCTGGTATGGTTGTGTTAGTGGTTTCACATTTTTCTCTTCATTATTATTTTGGAATGGTCAATTCTTCCAGTGAAATAAAAATATGTTAATTGTTGAGTTCAAACAAGAGGTCCCCTGAACATTTTTGCCATAAATCAAAATTTTCTATTATTTGATAGAAGGCAGTCATCTATCTCTACCTAATTAAAGGACTGAGATCTCTTTTCTACATATCTAATTGGTTGACTCGATTTAAGTGTGATATACGAATTGCTCATGATTTTTCGTCGAAGAAATGGGATGATTTCTATTTTTTGTCACAGATTACTATTTTTTGACTTTCATTACTATTTTCTGCTTCTGGGGGTTAGCAGCCCTGTATTAGCTGTTTGGATCGTCCAAGGTTTGAATCCTGTCCAAGAATTGGAGGTTTCTTTTGAAGAGAAATATGAATTCAAATCCTGTTGCAAACTTGAAGGTTACACTTATGAAATAAACACATTCAGGAATTTGTATTTTAGATGCTCAGTACTGATTAAGCATATATGTCTTCTTAAATATTCATTTCAACCAGTAAAGACATCAGTTAAAGCTTGTTTGTTATGGGGTCAAGTTAGCAATAGTCATGTCATTTTGACATTGACTTTTCAGGTCAAAGTCCATTTCAATGGCAGATCAGTTCAGAACTTTGCTTCTTCTTTTGCCCACCTTTGTGGCAATAAAGACTTATTGTTATCTCTTTTCTGAAGAATAAATGTTCCAGAACAAATATTCAGGGCCATGGTAGAAGGAATACCTAATAACATTTTTGTATGACATTTCTACAGCTTACGATTAACAACAGGGAGATTTAATCAAATGGATCTTCTTTTCAGCAGTCTAGTGGTAGAATTAACATGGATGAGAAATTTCTGTCTTTATCATACTTATTAAATGGATTGTTTGTTTTTTTAAATTCTTTCAGTCAAATTGACAACAACGCTGAATATGACTCACTGGCCATTTTGAATCATGATGCAGAGGACAAATACTTCAATGGAGATGATGATTCTATGGATGCAGACATCACGTGATGATAGCTACTTCCTGCATTTCTTTTGTTATGATAAAATGCGACAGAGAAAAGTGAGAAAAGTGAGGGAGAGTGTCAAGGGATGTAAATTGTAATTACTGAACATCAAGAAATTCATTTTTTACCTATCTGTTGATAGGCTATAACTGTTGACACTGGAAAAAGTAGGCCATCACTCTCAGTGATGGAGGAGCTGAAATGGGTAGTTGGAAATTCAGTGGACTGAATGGTCTAGTTGACAGGACATTTTTGCAGCAACCTCAACCACTTTATGGCACTTTGTAGTCCCCACACATACCATTTATTGTTTGCTTTAGCACCATGGGTGACTCTTGTTGGCTTTGAGTTTAGGCCCTATGAAAAATTGAGGCCCTTTCTTTTGTGCCAAGGGGAGTGAGTGACACTGACATGTTTCAGCTGGAAAGCCCTGGAATTTTGGGGGTAGATGTAGTTTTCTTTTGTGCGTGTATGTTTTTTTAACACTGTGGTCACTGCCTAAGAGCATAGTCCTCAGGAGTTCGAAAATTTGCACTCTTGGGCGGATTGCAAAGGAAATAAGCCCACAGCACATATAAAACATCCAGTGCCATAACTCATGGTATGCTAAGTTTATTGGAGTAGGGGACAAACTGTGACTGCAAACATCCAACCATTTCTCTTGTCAGTTGTTTATGCAACAAAGCAGAGAAACTATGTTTACTCATCAAGAACTACAAAAATAATCATCACTTCCTTCTTCCTCTGCCTATGCCCCCCCTCCCTTTCCCCCATCACTAAATTAGATAGATAACAATATCTGTGGTGTTTACAAATGTGAAGGATTGAGGAATCACTCTGGCTGAGCAATGATGGGTGGTTGTTTTGCTTATCTGACCAAGGTTCTTCATTTGTTTTTTATTTCTGGCATGCATACGCCAAGACTATGGTCCACACAGTGGAGCTCTCTGACAGCCTTCCCCCCTCCCCCCCCCCTTCCTTCTCCCCCTCCTCCAGGGAACTCCTTGAATGTACATAATAGACCCAGGTGGTCAAGCTGCTGAATGTAAGACACTCTCTTTTGAGGTGAAAGGCTATGGTGATGAAGCTTCGAGCAGCCAAGTGTCCATTGAAAAGAGTGCTCTCAGACAATCTTGGGTGTGTTAGTGCATACCTTTAGAGAGCAAATTTATATATAAAAAATCCTGTTTCCTGGGGAAAAAAACGTGCTCTTAGGCGAATCATGCAGTAATTATTTTTTAGAGGGGAGCGAGGGGATGCTAGACACTTGTTGAAATCTATCATTGAATCATTTTAAGTCGACATCCAAAAACACTGTTCTTTAAAAAAGCTGGCTGATATATGAATAGATTACTTCTAAACCAGTTCTCCCTGTGTTAAATTCGCTCTACATAATGTAATCATCAGCCAAGATTACTCTTTTGCAGTTTTAGATTCTTACTCATAGCCCTGTTGGGTACAAATGCTTTGGTTTCTTTTATTTTATACTGAAGCTGTCATCTTACTTCTTTTCTGTCCTATGTTTGTTGTCATGTTTGTCATCCTGTATTTGTGGTCTGTCCACTGAGGAATTGAGGTTGGAGGCGTCCTTGGTACCTCTTCTACTTCTGTTTCTTTTCTTTC
>JBCIKM010060326.1:0-15296 GCA_039654465.1 Melibe viridis
GAAAAAGGGCGGGTGCGCGCGCGCGCACACACACACACACACACACACACACACACACACACACACACACACACATACACACACATACACATACACGCACAGAGTTGTGGTCAAATTTTTTGTTGTTGAATATTACTTATGGGTAATGGAGATGCTGTGATGTTATTGATGTAATATAAAGGAATGAAAAATTAGTATCAACCTTAAACCAGAGAGCTAAAACCAACAATGTGTGATTTTCGAAAACCTTTCGTATATTTACTGATTTCTGTACATTTTACTAAAAAATCACCCTGATCTACAATATGATTCGAATAAAATCAAAAGAATTTGACCTAAGTCAATAGATTAGATGTAAACCATTTGCCCAGAAAGTTTTTATTGTTTGAAAGAACTTTTTTGTATCAAGGTAAATTTTATAAAAGATTTCGATGATCATTTTGAAAACTTTGTTAATGTGGTAACATGGAAGACCGCAGCGAATGATGCATGTAAACAATATGGCGGACGTTGCGCCCTTAAGAACCCCTCGGTTGCCTTGATGTTTCAAAGTTACAAAATCAAGGGAAGAAGGTTCTAAGGAAATACATTTCACATATTTAAAAGCAACGATTATTAATAATTAATAGTACTCTTGTTCAAACTGTTGACGGACACTTTCTCCAACAAAATATTCATTTCGATTCCCTGTCTGAAAATAATTTGCAGGTTTGTGCAAGTCATTTCAGACTTTCACATGCGTGCTCCGGATGTTTTGGAATAGAAAATATGTTTTGAAAGCACTTTACAATAATATCTATAGGCATCTTACTTTTTCCGATCGAAATGTCAGTCAAAACGTTTACCTGACCATTACACTGTAAAAAATGAAACAGAGAATTATGACTATATAGCTTGACTCTTTTGGAGGCATTGCAAACGTTAAATCCTCATAAACTACACTAAAATAAAACAGATTTTGAAATTAAATCAAGCCCTTTGTTCAGATCTCAGAAGAGAAAATACAGGTATTCCTGAAAGATGAGGAGAGCTTCTTCGGGAGGAGGAGGGCGAGGGGGCCCATCAAATCTCCCAATCCCGACGTACTCAAGGGGAAGTCCTGCCAGCAGTACAACTTCTTCCCTAACTGGTAGAGGACGTACAAATATAGCTCATTCATCTGAGGATATTCCAAGACAGGTAATGTTTTCTGATGACGTGGAATGTGTTGAATATAATGTGACCATCAAAGTGTGGAATGGCCAATCCCAATTCTTGAAATCCTCTCTCTGACGTAAAGACCTCGAAGAATTTTACTATTTAAAAATAGCTCTGGAGCCTTTTTTTTTTTTTTTTGCAACTCAGTTTCTAGATGAGTATAATAATCTATGGTTTATGCTGCTGAAGACTTTGAATCACAAATTTAGTTGATTAATTAAATCATGTTCCTTTATTCAGTTTGGCTCCAGCTTGAGTCCAGCTTCACAAATGAGGAGAGCCCATTCACCTGCCACAAGAAGGACTCCCTCACCAGGAGAATCCAGGAGGACATCGCTGTTATCTCCTGCACGGCCAATGAGTCAACAGATGAATCGTAAGCAAAGTCTATGCTTTTCTGATTGCTATTTTGCAATGGGGTTTGTGCTATATATCCAATCAGGTCTACTTATATGAGGTAATTGAGAGATTTGAAAGGATATCATAATGAATAAGCATTATTTTGTTAGCTGTAGGATTAAAATTAGTTGGAATGGTGTCAATAGATAAATCATAGATTTCTTTACTTAATGCATGCTTTTTAAAAATGATGGTACTTTTACACATCTTTCAAAAGCTGGAGTGCGCTACATCACTGAGGATATGATAAGAAAAATGGCAAAGGAAGACAACTTGGAAATCATCACCTCCCTCAATCTGACCCTTACTAAAGAAGGGGGCAAAAAGATCAAGGTAAAAATTCTCGTTAGTTTTTATTTTATTTTAAGTATACATTTATGGATCAAAAAGGAAATGGCAGCAGTTGTTTCAATACAGTTTTTTCAAGCTTAACACCATAAACTTTTTGTAAATGCTTTGGGAAAATAACTTTCATTTTTGTTCTTATTTCTGCCCTTCTGTTTGTTGAAAGGCCCAAAGGGAGAAGAATACTCTTAATTGATGCTTTAGATAATTGGCAAAACAATCTAATCATAAAAAGTGTCTATAGAAATCCTTCCCTTTTCCAAGATTAGCAATATTTTTTTAATCATAGAAAATATCCAACCCTAAAAAAATTAGCCTAATGAATAGCAATCTTGTATCACTGTAATGTAAGCTTAGTAAAGTTAGTTATTTGTTTGGTTTTTTTTGTGTTTTTTTTTATTTAAAAAAAATGCTGACTGCTGTCTTTGAAAAAGAGTTTAATTATATTTTTTGTTTTACCTTTTCAGTATATTGAAAACTTGGATAAGCTGCGTAAACTTCAAACCCTCAACCTTAGTTACAACATCATTGAAAAGATGGAGAAAATGGAGAAATTACTTCGTCTTAGAGATCTTAATCTTTCTTGCAACATGATTTCCAAAATTGAAGGCATTGAAAATCTGACATCACTTCAGTCTTTAAATTTAAGTGACAACCAGATTGAACATATACCACATTGGTTTTCCAAGAAATTGAAAGCCTTGAGAACTTTTAGGATCTCCCAAAACAAATTGAGCTCGGTAAGTTTTTGTAAGATAACAAATGATTTTGAAGATAAAGAAACTGTCAGCAAGCAAACAAGATTTTAATTGATACTTGAGTAATTTAATCTTTTATTCGTGTACCTTGATTACAATTTTGTTTAAATCGAGAAAAGTTCCCTTTACTTTTTCCAATGGGAATTTTTTCTTTTAGAAAGACAGGGAGAAAACGTATATCAGCTTTTGAATAAGATGAAAACAATAATGTTACCAATCATAGTTACACTGATACGTTGAAACCTTAAAAAAAGACAGGCTCAGAGTATAGATCAACCTTTTCAGTATGAATGTGTTTAAGCGTATTTAGCATTATGATACTTCATTGGTTGTATAGAGGATTTTATCATGGACTTTTAGCCATATACTGGTACTTATCCTACCTTTACATTTTATATAGTGTCATTGAAAAATAAAAATCCTCAGATAACTCTTATCAGAATGTGTCAGACTAAATTTTTGGCAATGACATGGAATATTTATAAAACATGAAATTAAAATTCAAGAGTAGAATACATACATTTTTTTAAATTACTTCCACTCATCTAAATGTGAGTGTTTGAAATCATTTAACGTACTTTTAATATTCCAAATGGTTTTTTAAAATTGATTAAACTCTCAACAGCTGAATGAGGTCTCTAAGTTAAAGCCGTTACCAGATTTGATACAGTTGGATCTTGATGGAAATCCAATGTGTGAACTTCCTCATTGCCGGTTCTACATAATTTTTCATCTGAGGACCATGGAGCTACTAGACGGGGAGGCTGTGCAGGACAGGGAACGAAAGCAAGCGCAGGAAAGATTTGCGCTAGGTACTGTTTTAGGGATAATAGTGACTTTTAGATGTAACAAAATTGTTATGTCATAAGACTTCCCTGGTCCTTGATGAATAGTAAAAACTTATTAAATGTTTGCAGCATTGAAATCAATTCATATTGAGTGTGCATAGTAGCTCTTGATTTACCAGTTGACCCGAAAAAGGGACCACTCCAAATCTGCAATTAAATCATAACTAGTTCACATATTACAATGAAACGTAACAAACAGTGGGACCAATTAACTGCATTTAGTGTTTTAAAAAATCATTTACATTGGTTTGCGGTGTGCAGAGTTATAGCAGTAATGTGCAAAGTGTCAGTAGTTTTTGCCCACTTCCAGTTTAAGTTGTCTTAAAAATTTAACATTTTTAAATGTATTCTTGTCACTGACTCCACAACTTCATTTGAAATCATGTTCTTAAATTAAACTCATCAAATCAGATGAAGTAGAACAGTTGGAGAAACGTCTGGAGCAGAAAGAGAACAAAGTAAGACAACTGGAGGAATCGCACAACAAATCAGAGCAGGTATGGTAATAAATTACAAAATCTAACCACTAAGCTTGTTAATATCATAATAATACAAGAGAGTAACAATCACCGCTGTCTTTCTTACATTTAGTGTCCATATAAGTCTTTTGCCACCCTCTTGTTGAATTATTATTATCAGGTATGCTTAGCATGATGACTTGTTGCTCAATGATAATATTATTTTTTTATCTTGTAGGACAGCTTCATGTGAGTGATTCATTTCACCATTTTGATTATACATATCTATAATGTTTGGAGTACAATAATACTTTTCCCACCACCCTGTATCTAATATTCAACTTTTCAATGCTTCCTCGTGATAATAGTAAGACACCATTATAAAAGATTAAGTACTTTTTACACAAAATGGTTACAAAAATCTTTTTATCCCCAAACAAACACTTTGCATAGAGCCGGTAGTCTTGGTAAAGATCAGTGCGTGTATGAAATAATTTTGTTTGATTGTTTATATTTTTGTAATAATATTTTATGGCTCTTTGAGCATGTATAGGTTATATAAGAACCAGTGAGTGTATAAGTGAACTGGATTACAGTGAAAGCATGACTAGTAAAGATCACTTCCATTAGATCTAGTGTATAAAATTATTTGCTTCATTGTTTACATTTATTATATAATGTCATTTTACGACTCTTGTAGGGCATACAAGCTATTTGAGAAACAGTGAATGTATTGGACTCCAATGAAAGCATGACTAGTTTTCCTGAGTAAAGATATATGAACATTTATTGACTTGAACTTAACTGTTTCATTAGGATTAACTGTGTTGTCATCATTGCAGGAACGTTCCATGCAAGAAACCTCTCAGTCACAGATGATTGGCAGGGAGAAAGACTTGATGGAGAAAATGAAAAAATTGGAACAAGAAGTCTTAGCCAAAGATGAATTGGTAAATTGAAACCTCTTTCAATTTTACATTTTTGTTGTTGAGAGATTGAAAATGTATTGAATAATCAATTAACGCCTAAGAAATTTATTGATGTATCAAGATCAAACATATAAAATTTTTCCATTTATTATCTTATCTTTTCTGAATCTAATGTATGATGCTTAAGTGTGAGAGTGCTAGTGCGTAAATGTACAGATGATAATATTATGAGTGTTTGCCCTTTAGGTGTGTATTGCTTTGTTGATACAATTGTAAATGTTAAGATCATCTCAATTTTTATTTTTTTAAAAATATAAGTGGCCATTGTAAAATGCCTTGAGCATGACATTGTTGTGGTAGGACGTTAAAGAAATGTTATGTATTATTATTGTTATTATTATTATTATTATTATTATTATTATTATTATTATTATTATCATTATCATTATTATCAAAAGACAAAAAAATTATTTTTTAAATCTTTTTTAAAGAAAATTCAAAAGCATTGACCTTTGAAAGTTCATCACAAAATTTGTTAAAACATCATCTCATGCTTTACAGGACATAATTATTTTTAAATTGTTTTTTTTTTTTTTTCATCTTAAATTTTTTCAGTTGAAAAAGAAAACCCAGGACCTAAACAAAGCAAGTCAGAAACACTACCAACTGGAGCAAGAACTGGCTTTCCACAAGATTGACTCAAAATTTGATAGCCTCAATGAAGCCCCTAAATTTCACGTTGAACATGTAAGCTTTGAAGTTAGAATAAGAATTGATGAATAAAATTCCCTTTACTCATCCGGCAGGGGAACTCTGCTTCTATGGTCTGGCTTAAGGAAAGACTGGGACAACCCAGGCAGCAGCCGCAGTGCAGGTCCTCTGTGTGATCGGCTTGAAAGTGCCAGCAGGAGTCGAACCCACGCTCGTCAGCATCTTTACTAACTGAAGATTTTCAGCACAGGTTCCAAAACTTCTCATCATCTGCAAGAACTTCTCATCACTGTACTCATCATCTTTTTTTATTTTTATCTCTATCATAACATCTGACGGTCATGACTCTGTAGTTGAAAGCTATATTTGATTCTTCAAGAACATATCAAGCCTCTTCTTAGATATTTTTATGGTCTTCTTAGCATTTACCACTATCTCTGGTAACCTGCTCCAACATTTTTCCTGTCTCACCCTGAAATCATGTTTGGGGACACTACACTTATTTTCCTCTTTCTTAGAACATTTTGCTTTGGGTTGACTTTCTCATTTTTGTTTTGTTTTTGTTTGACACACAGTTTGTTGTCATACGATCTCTTGACTCTCTCTACTAACTAGGACTTTGCAAATTGAGTGCCCTTGGACTTTCTCCATAAGTTAATTCTGTCATGCTTCATTTTAATGCAGTACTTCTTATTGGTACATCATATATTCTACTATGAATGGTGGCCTGAAAGAACTGGCAAAGTCTTGGTGGATTCATACTGAGGACTGTTACATTCCCTCATCTTTATATCACTAGCCTACTATTACTATAGTCCATCTCCGGTGAAAACCCCCCCAAAAAAACTTCTAATGTTTTTTTTTTGGTCCATGAATGCCTTGTTTTTAAAATTTTCATGTGGATCTAACTCATTTTATGTCATTGTGATCCAAATTTGAGTGACATGCATTCAGATTTTAATCACCTTTCTTGTCAGTCTTAGTTTTTACTAAGCATGAAGTGCTGCTTTTTAGGACTTGCACTTGAATATTGATAAAATGTAGAAAAGGACTGCTATAATAGACAAGGTGTTGATGAAATATCATGTATTCATATCTTAAGGCCGATGACAGTGGAGAGCTACAGGAAAGCCCATACATTGGAAAGGCGCGTTTCCGTGCCAACCAGTTTGCCCAAGAAACCATCGTCCCGTCCTTTGCACCGCAGCGAGCCACTGTCTTGAGTGCCAGAGCTTCCCCTGGCATTGTGCGACGATCTCTATCTCCTCCTTCCAAAGATCCACTGCACAAAGAACTTGACTCTCAGTTGGAGCAGAAACATGCTGAAGTGAAACAAAGTGAGACTTGAAAACTGATTTTTGCTCAGTCATAACTTATCAGGCTGATTTACCATAAAAATATACATGTGTATGCCAGAGAAATAGTGGGTTTCCCAAAAGTCTGGGTATATGGTAGACATTACTATCTATGTTATTATGTTGAAATAGACGGTGATGCAGACCAATTCCCTCGAGTCTATCTGAATTTTGGAAAGAGCATCCAAATATGCACTGACAAGGATGGGCAACTTGTTGAATATATTATTTAAAAACATTACCAGTGGTTGAGAAAGCTTTGTTTAGTTTTTCACCACATAGCTAGACTTTTAGGACAACCTGTAGAAACATTTTGCTGCAGCCAAAATTATTTTAGTTTTGGTTATATCTGTAAACTAATTTGAAAAAGATGTGATCATCATTGAAAATTAAATTTGAACATACCTGGCTACTTTTGGTTTCTAAGCCATCTCGCTAATCTATTTTTTTAGGACAAAAGAAACATCCTCAGTGTATTTTTAAGCTAAAATTAAGCAATGATGAACCCACTGTCTTAAGTAGAAATGGCATTATCACAAACTTTTTCTCTCTCTACTCTAAAGGCAATTTGCATATCTGAATACCCTCCTGCAATGTCTACTGAAAGATAGAGTGTTTTAGGGAGGCCTCACTTTGAAATCTTAAATAGCCTTGACATAATTTGTGGAAAATTATGCTCCGAGTTCTCATCCATTTCTTTAAAAGAATAAGATTCTGACTTCAAATGGAAGATGACTAAAATTTCTTTATTCTTGATTTTCAAGCTGAGGAAAAGCTGAAATCGCTCCAGGATGATTTGTCTAGCACTGAAAAACGCTTACTAAGTGCTACAACTGAGTTGAAGAAAATTTCTACAGACAGAAACACCCCGGAGCCTTTCAGGGATGACAATAAGTACAAGATACGACAGAGACTGGCTAGGAAAATGCAGAGGGTATAAAAATACTTTGATTTTATCTTCTTTGTGGAAAAAGTTGTAATAATGATTTAAGCTAAACTTTTGACAAAGAATCGACTCCCTTTTTGTAACACCATTGAATGTTAAATTAAAATTAAGTAACTGCTGTCTAATTAATCTGCCAATTTGTTTTTCCTGTGAAAATGAAGCTGAAAAAATATATGATAAAAACATGGAATTTGCTGTTCATTATGGCTTTAAGCTGTTATCTCATTTTGAGGAAAAGAGGTCACTTCTTTCATATGGGACGTTTTGTTTTTTAAAACTATTTCTTTTTCAGAAATCTTCTCCTTGTATATATTTAGGTTGTTCTGGTTTGTCTTTTTTAATATGACTACCTAACTTGTTTTTTTTGGGGTTTTTTTATTGATAATCTATATATGGCTTCCTCTTGTTCTTGACATAGTCTGTTTCATTTCATTTTTATCTTTAATATCATTAAATCTTAGGGACTTAAAAAAAACAACAACTGATTATTCTAACCACCAGGTCAATGCTTTGAGAGACCAAGCAACTCAGATGGAGCAAGACATTGACAGGAAGCATGAGATCATCAGCGCAGACCGCAATGCCCTCCACCAAATGCAGCACGACATGACCTTGATGGATCCAAAGGACCGTGCCTTGGTGAGCTGAGTAACTTTGATGTAACGGTCATAACTGGCTCTGTCCCTAGTCTTGTTCTTGATACTGTCATCATACCACAAAAAATTATTGACTTATCTACATGTGTGGAATTTTTATTACTTCTTGTGTCTGTTCCTGGGTATTACTTTCTATGCAAGTGTCATAGTTATGCTTCTGTCTTACATGTTTTAGATTTGATAGATAGGGTGATGAGAAAAGTATGTATCTATCTATCTCTCTGTCTCTTTCTCTTTGTCTCTCTGTCAATCTCTCTCTCTCTCTTTCTCTCTCTCTTTCTCTCTCTCTTGCTCTCTCTCTCTCTCTCTCTCTCTCTCTCTCTCTCTCTCTCTCACACGCGCGCACTCACACACACACACACACACACACACACACACACACACACACACACACACACACACACACACATATATACACAAAACACAAATCAGCAACCTGCAGAAATCGTACAAGTGAGATAAATGGGTCGTGGATAAAACGGGTAACCCAAAACGTCCAGTTTACTGTTCCTTAGTCCTTGCGGAAGCTTCCATGCATCTACAAGGGTATTTTATATTCGAAGACGACCCAGCTTCCAGCAGCCTCTACTTTATATTTCTTTTATTAACTTCTATCTATCGATCATGTTGCATTCCTCTCGGGCGGCTCCAGGACCCTCGTGTGTTGTGGTGGTCTAAAACCAACAAGCAACCCTAAACCTCACCCAGAACTCGTTCAAACTATAAAAGGCTACAAGGGTTTATAAGGAAAAAAGCTTTCGCTCTGGAAGTGCTGGAAGAAAAAGGGAAGAAAAAACGAGAAAGAATCATTCTCACTCGATCAAAATTGGTAAAGTAAAAAAAACAATCTGGAATAGGCTGACTCAAGTTTCAGGTGCACTGAAGTGGTAGCTAAACAGAGACGGGGATTCCAGCGTATGCGTTAAGGTAGCTTGCTGGCCTAACTTTACGTCATTAAATATATTTCAAAAGCATCAATTTAATTCCACCTCATCATCATGATTGATGAAAAGAGGTGGACAAAGAATAAATGCTAAACCTTTTGGTTGAGAAAGCGCCGTTTTCAAAAACATTTTTGGCTCTTTTGAATCATGTAGGAATGTCACCGACAGCTTCCGGTTAAACAGCCGTTACCAACTTCAAACAAACCCGTGAGGAGTGAAATTCTGTTCGTGCGGAAAGAAAAAACTTCTCGCACTCGTCATTTTTTGTAAAAGAAAAGTTTAATTAACTTTGTTTAAAGCAAAGTGACTTTAGGTGCGAAATAAATTGATATATGTTGATGTGTTTTCATCTTGACCATGGAAAGTGATAAACTTTACTTACCAGTTCCAGGGGTGAAATTGCCTGGTAAGTTTCGACACCTTGATCCCTGTTACTTTGTGCTTGTGAAAGGGTCGAATGCATGACACGTTTTATTAAACTCAAAAAGTTACCTTGGAGATTAAATTTCATAAATAGAGTATTGTGAAAATTGAGGGAAATGATTTCGTTTGGGCCAACCTTTGTCAAATGAATGATCCTCAGATCATTTCGCATGAGAACAGCTTGTGACAATCTGAAGCAGTTTTCTCCTTCTGCTTCTGCTTCAGCTTCTTTTTTCTTCTATAGAGCTTATCCAATACATATCTATGTGAGGCGGACTGGGAAAACCGGGCACTTTGCTAGAGGCTATTTTAGAACGGAGTGTTTAGATCCCCGGTAGTTTTACCGGAAACAACGCACCGGGAACGACGCTGCTGCAACTACTAATACTATAGTACTTCTACTTTTACCGCTGCTGCTGCAACTACTATAAGTTCTATAATTAAGAAAGCAGGAAGATTGACCAACCCAATTGAAACTTTTGCAATATTGTATAGAAAATCATGCTTTAGAAAAATCAAAACTATTTTGAAGGACCCTTTACATCCTCTATACTCCTCCATAATTGTGCAAGAGAGAAGTGGGCGGCTAAGATCGGTCAAAACAAGAACAGAAAGTCATTTATGCCAACGAGTGTGCAAATTTTTAATGAACACATGAAGTAAATTATTTATTTAGAACTATTAACTCTTCAAAAGTGAAATGTAGAGTACCTATATTTTAATACACACATCCTGGAGAATTTTAAAACAAAATTGCATGCCATTTATTTGTATTTATCTAATATCTACCTCACTGTGATAGGGAGTTTTATTTATTAAATCAAATTATCCACGATAACATATTATTATAGTTGAAATATTCTAGAGATTTTCATATATGATCGGATGCTCTCAATTGTGTTTATTTATTTATTGCTAGACTGACATATTTATTAAATTTTATTGATCTGTAAAAATTGTACATAAGAACTTAAACTTAAACAATTTTATTATACGAAAACCATCCTTAGAAATGCATGCCCATGTTATTATTATTATTATTATTATTATTACTACCACTATTACAACGACAACAATATCAGTGTGTGTGTGTTTGTTCCATATATCCACATTATTCCACTACTGTATGTGAGTTTCTGTGTGTGCATACATGTGTGTGAGAGAGAGACAGAGAGATACAGAGATGATTGCCTGGAAGTGTGACAGCATTGTTATACAGTGTTGAAAATAGTAAAGGCTTCATCCCTTATCAACAATAAATTCTTTCATATTTATTTTCCCATATGGCATGTTTGTTTATTTTGCTGGGATGCTTAATTATATCTGGCAATTTTTTTTTGGCCTTTTTGTGATTTTCTTTGGCAAAATTTGGCAAATTGCAGGCCCATTGAAATGTGGATATATGGAACAAGTAAACAAACCCACACACACACACTGATATTATTGTTGTTGTTGTCGTTGTAATAGTGTTAGTAGTTGCAGCAGCAGCGGCAGAAGTAGTAGTAAAGTATTAGTCGTAGCAGTAGAAGTAGTGGTGGTGGTGGTAGTAGTAGTATTAGTAGTAGTAGTAGTAGTAGTAGTTAGTAGTAGTAGTAGTAGTAGTAGTAGCAGCAGCAGAAGTAGAGTAGAAGAAGCAGTAGTAGTAGAAGTAGTAGCAACAGTAGTAGTAGAAGTAGTAGCAGTGGTAGTAAAAGTAGTAGTAGTAGAAGAAGTAGTAGTAATTGCAACTATCTCTCTCTATGTCTCTGTTTGTGTGTATAATATGTTTTTTTGGGGGGGTTTGTTGTTTTTTGTTTTTGTTTTGCTTTGTTTGTTTTTTTTTGGGGGGGGGAGGTTATTTGTTGTTTGCATTTTTATTGGGGGTGGGGGTGGTCGTCATTCCCGGTAAAACGGGCTTTTCCATTTACCAGGAACATATACTTCCGTGGGTTGTTTCCGGTAAAACTACCGGGGATCTAAACACTCCGATTTTAGAAAGGGCAGTGTTATTCTCAGCACTCGTTTCCCTCTTATCCAACGTAAAATATCGAAAGCGCTGTAATCAACTGACTTACCCACGAGTGTAGTATGGAAGTATTTTAAAAGCTCCGAACCGATGTTTTCCCTTACATTTTGTGACAAAACTCTTTGATAAATATTGATAGATTTTCACTTTGTCGCAAATATGACTATGATAACGAAGTGGTTATTTGTACAATTGTGTACGAATAACTGGTACTGGTTATTTATACAATTTGTGTAAAACTTTGGGTTCCATTTTTGTCTCTGCGCCCAGATAATAGATCTATAAACAATATGAAAACAAAGTTGACCCTTTATCATTATCAAATTTCTACTAAAAAGTGACACAGCATCAGTTCTTATCTTTGTCAATTTATTCAGTGTTATTGAAGGAAAATTACATAGAATCATAGAAATACTGTATCACTAGGATTGCCATTGCAAGCAACTTAGCAAAGTAATACAGGTTCGATTCCCTGCGGGCTCCAAGTTTGTTTGTTTTTTTCCGGATTGGTTTTATCAGTACAATTGTATGGGCCAGTTATTCGTACAGTCTTAGCCAAACTTCAGGTTCCCTTTTGGCTCTCCGCCCAGATGGTGGATTTACATTTTTTATCGCTCACAAGTAACTGCTGTTGTAGCCAAAGTAGTAGAGAGTTCGGTTTGCAAGGGGAGTGTTACGAGTTCGACCCCATGCTCGATCCATTTTTTTTTTTTTTTTCTCTATCGCATCGTCCTGTATTTTTTCGACCCTCTGCTAAATCTGTATGTTTTTGTTTTTATTGTTTGTTTGTTTTTTTTTAACTTTTTTCCCTATCATATCCAATTATCAAATGCGTCCTGTATTTTTTCAGACAATAAGCTTTGCATTCATTTGCACTTCACAATTTTCCTCCATAGGGGATGAATTAATCTATCCACTACCTACACACTACACACTGTGATGAGGTGGGCCTGTTTTACAGGAGAACCCAAGACTCCGGGGCAATCTTGAAGGATTTCTTGTACCAAAGAATTGGTGATTGTGATGGTTTGACCTGGAAAAATAAAAAAGGATTGGATGATAAAATAGGTAGTAATCGTGACTTGACAGAAAGCCCGTTGATAGATGTTAACCTTGCTTTGACCCGTGGTCAAAATTTCAGCCCCAATTTAAATGGAGTAACAAGTAACAAAAAATCATCATTACACCTATTCCCCTTGTACCTCACTTTTTTCGTCCAGGTTGCATTTTGGCTAATTTTTCTGCCGGTTACACTTTTTGATTCGTTCGCTGCTGAAAAATTATGTGCTATTAACATTAAGATCTAATACCGAGTACTTTCAAGTACCAACTACAAATCTTTACTTTCAATGTAGTTGAAATTATGCTTGTTTTTAATAATTAGAGTTCAATTTAATTTACTTTATCCATCGTTATCAGATTGTGGGGTTGCCGATTATCAATCTTGACAAGTTATTTTTGTCTTTCCCACTGTGTGCTTCCACATTCTTTCTTTCCAAAATTTGAATTTCATTCATTCCTTTTTAAGTGGAAAAATGGGGCATCCTGCCCTATTTAGCTTACATGTTATAGAGATGACACTTTTCCGGGATTTCAGAAATGAAAAAAAAACCTTACCTTGCATTCCAAAATCGTTCTAGATAAAAAAAATTAATCCAAAGGAAAAAAATCTGGAATTAATCCAGATTGTTGATTTCTTTTTTTATATGTTTATACTTCGTCCTGCAGATGCCAAAATTATCATTTCGCTGTAAAATAAAATTCCTTGAGGGGCTGGTATTATTACAAATGGAGTGTCTTTCGCTCGTGTAAGAATCGTGTAAGATTTGGGGGGGGGGGGGGGGGCTTGACCATCTATATATAATCTTACAATTCTATTGTGAGATTTAAAACCAGCTTGTCAATTTATTATTGCCATTTTACTATTCATACAAACATAGGAACTCTCTGTTCTGTGATTTCCTATCAAATTTAACCTGGAAAAAGTTTCTTCTTTAAATTTTTAGCGTGTCATGACTGAAACAAAACCCTACTACAACAATGAAATTTGGCAACGGTACAGACAGCTCCATTATTAAAAGGCTTCGCTGCAAGGCTGACGAAGAGGTGACTGAATTGTTTTGGAGTGGGTGCAAGGCTGCTACAGTAGATTCTGATCACTGCAGACTTTTGGTGCCTTGTAGCTGCTGACCAAAACCAGCTGGGAACCCTTAGAAGCTTCATTGGCAGGAAAAGTGTTGCATTGATGTACAATTATGAACACGAATTGAAACGTCAGGAACTGGCAATTTTTCTGAGAAGTGCAAGTTTGAACTTTGTAAGCCTGTTATTTACTGAAGTAAACCATGTGAAAGAAAAAGAAAACAGTCAAAAACCTCGTCATCCAGGTTAATTGAACTTTTCCCTATTAAACTCCCAGTTCAGAAACAATAACTTTACAATAAATGCGCATCAACTGAAACGATAAGAAATCCTCTTTCTAATAATTTCTTTTTTTTATAAAACAGAGACACCTCGTACAGGAGGACCCTTTTGAAATTAGCCTCTAACCATGTCCAGCTTTGGAAAGTGCACAAATCCGGACTGTCATTCCCTTTGTCAAGGCAGACAGAAGCGTGGATTTTTTTAGGGCAAGGCAATGTCCTGTCACACAAAACAGGCATGAATTAGAAACTACATGAGTGAAAATAGCATTGCTGCCCTCCACAGGCCTGCAGGAGGTCCAGATTGGAGTCCAATTGTATTGTGTAATGTCACCGAAAAAAGAAGTTCAGGAAAAAAATGTTATTGTTATAGGTCTGACACAGAGGTTTGAGGTCGAGAAAGTCTGCACTTTAAATCTTTCATACCATGTCGTCTTTGACAGACTTTTATTTATACCGTAGAATTTCAAATAAATTGTCATAACAGTATCTTGAATGAACCGCCTACAAAGAAGTGCCTCCAGTGGTTGGATGGGGTTTTGTTTTCGGACCAATCTCCCCAGTCGAACAGGGGGGGGGGGGGGAGGTTATTGGTTGGAAGGACATTTCCCATTTAACTATTGCCAGGCCTGTTTTGTTGATGGAATTAAAGGAAAGAATATTCCTGTTTATCAAATTTAAAAAAAAATAAAAATTGTAAATTGAATTTATAATTTTTCTCTCACAATGAGTGTAATAATAATACATTTGGTCAAGCCCCCCATCCCCCCTCCCCCCTCCCTATCTTAAAATTTTCTTACAAAAGCCAACTACCCCTCCGCCGAATTGAGGTTGGAGGCGTCCTTGGTACCTCTTCTACTTCTGTTTCTTTTCTTTCACTGAAGCTTTTTGTCTTACTT
>JBCIKM010060547.1:0-15290 GCA_039654465.1 Melibe viridis
CCCCCCCCCCCCCCCCCCCCCCCCCCCCCCCCCCCCCCCCCCCCCCCCCCCCCCCCCCCCCCCCCCCCCCCAAATCCTTTGTTGTCACACTATCCTTCCCATAGTTGCTGTCATTTTTTGTTTCTTTCTCTTTTATTTGCTTTTGAAAGAATTTGTTCTACATCACATTTACAGATCAGCTTTTATTTTACAAACTATAAATATTGTCTTCCAGGAAAATCATGGTGATGCCACGCAAAACCCAAAATGCAGAGAGACAGAAAGGCCTTGGTTTCTTCCTCCAGTGCAATGGAGAGTCTGAATCCACATCTTGGTCCTGCCATGCTACGGCAGAACTGCGAGTGCTCAAGTGGGACCCTGAAGGGGAACCTTGTAAAAGAAGTGAGTTTCTCTCAGATTTTGGGTGTTTTGGGTTTGTGTTCTTATAACTTTCTTTTGTGAACTAGTGCCCAATAAAAAATGAACTGTCAGGTCAGAGCTTACCAGTGCTTCTGATGGAAGGTAATAATAAAGTAAGGAAGAAAACCTTATTCTCAGTCCTGTGTTTTGTATAAAGTGCATGATTATTATCTTGCAATTTAATTAATGGGAAGAGCACTGAATAGTTTTGACTTTGCTGCCCTTTGAAATCTCAAAAAGGCTTTTCATCCGAAGAGATTAAAATGATGGCTTTAAAGCCTGCGAAGCCACATGTGAAGTGGGTGGAACAAAGTAAAGAGGGCTGAGATTGCTGGATGAAAATAATTTCATTGGTTGGTTGGTTGTCCGTCTGTAATTAACTGGTCCCTGCCAAGCATATTCTCAAACAGCTGCTTGATTGTTTCAGATATTCAGCACTTGTTTTACAGCAAAGAAAATGATTGGGGATTCAGCCACTTTATGGCCTGGCAGGTAAGTCCAGCAACAACTGCAGAGTAAGTAGGATGTCTACTATTAGGCATAAATTTAAACACACAAACATAGAAGAAAATTTTTTTTAAATAACATCAAGAAGTACTTGATGTGTCAGAGATGTAGGGTGCTCGTCTCTCAAGCGAAAGGTCCCAGGTTTAAGTCCCATAAATGTCAACATTTTTTCCGGCAAATTTGTGGTTGGTTGCATCGAGGTACAGAGACCTATCAGATTGAAAAGCCACTTGTTCAAATTCCATGACAGAGCTGCCAAGTGCCACGGAAATACGTGCTGTGTCACTGACAAATGGAAACAGATGCAATGTCCTGGAATTATTTTTTTTTTTTTTTTTTTCTTTTTTTTACAGGATCAACAGCCATATTATTTCAAAACTAAGGCTATTTTTTATCATTGGACCAACCGGTTTACTCATAACAGAAGTAGTATATAATAGTAGTATATATTACACTGGGAAAAAGATAGCAAATTTATTTTTGTTGTTGTTTGTATGTTTAGTTCAAGGCCCCATTTTTAGATAACAGTTAATTTTTTTTCTTAAATTTGAGGATTGGGAATCAGGAAATAAAGTTTTGTTTTCTTTCCCCGGTTCCACAGCATCACAACTTTTAACGCATTTTCAAATGCTGATATATATTTTTTTAAAAAAGGGGGGCTGGGGAGTATCTTGGTTAGTTTGGTCTTATTTGAAAGCTGAATCCTTTGTGGTTTTACAGGTGTAACAAATTGTCACCCGGTTTTTTAGCATGAGGATACTTCAGTGCTTTGGGGAGTAGTGGTTTTAACACATAAAAGTTTCAACCCATGTTTGGTCAGCCATATTGTGGAACCTGTCTCTTGATACCTATAAAGCATTTTGGCTCATTAATTTGAAATAGCAATGCCACTTCATTCAGTGAAAGCTGTTAGGGGAAAATGCTAAGATCAATTTATTAGAAACTTGAATTGTGAATTGTGCTCAATACTTAACTTTCTTACTTCATTGAAGATTGCTGAAAAGATTGTCTCGCTAAGATTAAAAATTTGATATGTCATTTTGAAAATTTCCTTTACTTTTTATTTCTTAATATTTGCATCAATATCAATTCAAGTTTGACAAGAAAAATAAAGGCATGGAAATAATGTATCTAAGGTCAACATAACATTATCCAGTATATTTGATTTCTTTGATTGTTCTTTCAACAGGATGTTCTAGATCCTACCAATGGTTATATGAAGAGTGACAGAGTTGTCTTTGAAGTCCATGTTACGGCTGACGCCCCTCATGGTGTCAGGTGTGTATTCCGTGTTGATGAATTTGTATATTGTTGGCGGATGCCGCTAAAAGAATGCACATTATTTTTGCAATTTGTGTGGAAAAGGTAAAAAATTTAAACTTATTCAGAGATGGACTTCAAACATTGCCATATTTGTCTTAAGATAATCCTTCAAGATTTTTTTAAAAACGTACTCAGTTTTTTTGGAGAGAGAAAATATACCTGTGAAACTGCCAGTAAGTTTGTTTTTAAAATGGGCAATGTATGATAAATCTTTTGCCCAAGGGAACACAGAATAATGCCTATTTCACTCCCAATTGTGTAAAAGCTACTAATGGTTTTTATGAGGTTTTTGTTGTTGTCAGCAATGATATATTTATCAAAGCATAAGTGTACACATTGCATCTTGTTTTTACATTTGATTTCAAGCCAAATATTATGCATGATAAATGTCAACAGAATAAACGGATACTTAGTTATGAGATGTCAACGTTTTTTAAGGGTCCCCAATTAACCTGCATCAAAGAAAATTTATCTGTCTTTTGCAGCATTTGTCATAGTGATTTCTTATTTACTGTTTTATTGAGTGCACATGGTTATTCTCATCATGTTTTGCTTTTATTTTCTTCAATCAATTTTTTTAAAACTCAACAGTTGGGATTCCAAGAAACATACTGGTTATGTTGGTCTGAAAAATCAAGGAGCCACCTGCTACATGAACTCTTTACTGCAAACTTTATTTTTTACCAACAAACTTCGCAAGGTAATATCTCAATTGAATCATGGAGGTGGCTTTGTTAATCTTTTTCCTGTCTTAGTTCCTTAATTTGTGCTGTCTGAATAGTTTTGCCCGTGTTGTGGATTTTGTATTTGTAGGGTTTTTTTTTAAGGGTTCTTTTTGGGACAGCTTTGAAATTTGTAGGGACTCGGTCATCAATATTATGAAGGGAAAGACATTGTTTTTAATAAAAAAAATTTTTAAGTCAGATATGGAGAAAAAACACATTTATGTTATCAAAAGTGCTATGAGGGTAATGTAGACAAACAACGGAGAAAATTTTTAATGGGGAAAAAGATAAGAACCACCTCTATGGAGAGAGGTCTTTTCCAAGTGTTTTATTTCTTTTTCTCAAAACAAAGGTAAGCCAGTAAATTGTGGTCTCTACATTGATTATTCATGGTTATTCTAGAGAAAGCAAGTTTGCAAAAAATCGAGCATATTTTCTTTCTTCTCGAAGCAATTACCCTGATTTTGATACTATGATAAATATGTTGTTTTTGTGTCCTCAGGTTGTTTATTTAATGCCCACTGAGAGTGATGATAATGCTCGCAGTGTTCCCCTGGCTCTTCAGAGGGTCTTTTATGAACTGCAGTTTTCTGATAAACCTGTCGGTACCAAAAAGTTGACAAGATCATTTGGGTGAGCATCTTTTAACTCCAAAGGTCCCATGCATTTTTTAATTCCCAGAGTGTTTAAATTTGATGATCTACAATGACGTAGGGGATATGAGCTTGTTTATATAATATATTGGATTTTCGTAGCTGCCCAGTGTTCTGATTAATTGGTACTAAGAATTTTGACTTGTGTGTCCAATTTTACTGCAAAAAACACAATTTTAAAATTTTCTGGCATGATGTTGAAACCTGCAGACCTGCCGTTTGTATTAGTGCATATAGTAGTTTACTTATTTTTCATTTATATTTCACCAAATTTCTGACAGGGATGTTTGCTTATAATTGTAGCGATGTGTCATGATACAATGCGAAAAAAAAAAAAAAAAAAAAATTTGTGTAATGAAACTTTTTATCTTCTCTGCAGATGGGAAACACTGGACTCCTTTATGCAACATGATGTGCAAGAATTGTGCCGCGTTGTAAGTTTATGTTTCATGAAATTTTGTTATTGTATACACAATATACTCGTGTCATAAATAGAAAACTTAATAGTGAATGGAATGTTTAAGATTTAACTTGAAACTATTCTTTGAATGAATAGGTCCATTTCTTTTTTAATAACAGACCTGTAAATCTTCAGTCAATTGACTTATTTCTGTCCAAAATTAATCACATCATTGCAGTTCACCTCATGAAGTTTTCTATTTGTCTTTTCATTCAAATTAGTCAATTCTCGTCCCATGCTCATATCTCTCTGCCAACAAACCACTTTTACCATTATTCTTACTTATCCACCTGAACATGCTTATCTCATCTTTTTTATACACTATAATTAATAAGTACGTATGCTTGTAGTGCTAGTTGGTGCAAACGAGGCCGCACAAACCATGCTGGGCACCTCCAGCTCTCTTCACTCACGCAGAGCCCCAACTGTTGGCATGTCGCACGCATGCAGACTTCCAAAAGGTCGCAGTCACGTTCATGGATAGCGCCATTAGGCCAACGTCCAGTTGTCTGAATTAGTAATAACAGGGAGTGACTGAACAAAGGAAGATTTGGACTGGCTTTGTCGAATTATTAATTATTATGCGAACAACTTTGACTACAAAGATAACTAACCCGTATGGACTTGGGAGCACCGGGCACCATAAATGAGAGGTAGTGTTGAGAGTGAGAAGGTAATCAAACCTCAACAAAAGTTTTCTGCTCTATGTCTGCTGTAATTGATGCCTTATACAAGGGTTTGTTAAAATTTAAGCGCTACTGGTTAGAAAATTAAGACTGTTAAGATGACATTTCACTACACTGTATTAATTACGAGCATTCCCTTGTTGAAACGCCTGCTGATAATCTTGCTTCCTGAGGCTGATATCAGTAGAGCTGACTGGGAGGGAATTTGTCATGCTCAATCATAGATCCCTAAACATATTTAGTTTGAAACAAAATAAATAAATTGAGCTTCTGCAGAAAATGTCCCCTACCATGAAATCACCATTTCCCATTTACCACCAAAAGTGAGTAAATCAGGTAGGCCAACCTACATTTGTTTTCACATTAATTTTTTAAACTTCTAGCAATGTTGTTTATCTTTAATATTATTATTTGAAAATGTCAATGGTACCAGTATTGACATTTTTTTTTTTTTTTTCAACAAAGCTGACCTGCTTTCTTGTTATTTTTAAGCACCTCTGTGAGTTTGGAATAGGTTATGATTTCTGGGTTGTGGAAAAGTTGAGTCAATTTTTCAAATGGTCATCTACAGGTCTGTTATAATCATTGTCTTTCGCTTCTAATGACCTGCTGGGAATTTTTGCCCCTCTTTGAGTAACATCTTTTTTTTCTGTTTTTCAAAATTTCCTTTCAGCTTGTTGACAACATGGAGAGTAAAATGAAGGGTACTTGTGTGGAAGGTAGCATTCCCAAATTGTTTGAAGGGAAGATGCTGGTAGGTTTGTTCATTTGTTTGTACATTTTATTTTTCATACTGTTGGAGAGATGCAAACTGGTACGAAAAATACCAATTTTTAAAGCAAATCCAATCATAGAAGGGAAAACAAGAATTTTCGGTATCCCTCTGAGTCAGCGATCATGCACCACAAACATTGGAATGGAATCCTTCAGATATCCGGTTTATTAAGCGGTTAACTCCATTATTATCGTTTCGTGTATTTGGTATTTAATATTGCTTCTCAGAACGTTGTTCCTGAGATCATTATTTAGTACTATAGTCAGACGTGCTAATATTACGATTTTGCTGTAATAAATAACAGCGAGGAGCTAAAAATTACGGATTACAGGCGGATGTCGCAAAATTACTGTCTGGTTAAGTGGATGCTTTTTTGTGACTACAGGTAACTTTCAAGCTTTCAGAATAACTTTTCTTTTGATTAAGGCGGGACACCAAAGCTTATTATGTGAACAATACAATCTTTACTAAATCAATATAATAATTAACTTTTGCACAGATTAGCACAGTGTGTAGTTGTATTGATAAAACAGGCTACCTAATAGATAAAACAGGCAGTGGAACATTTTTATCTTTCCTGTTATCTCGCCTGAAGTATCTTACTTAATCTCAGTGCAACAACCTCATAAATCCTGTGCTAATTTTAGTATTGCAGTGTATGTTATGATTATGCTATGATCGAAAGGTCTAAGGTTCGAGTCCTAATCCGAGTCACACTTTCCCATTGGAAAAACAGGGCAGGGGCGCCTAAAACCAGCTATTACCAAGTCTCCACTACTGCGTACATTCCTATTCCTCTTTTCTTTTCTCCCCCCTCCCATTTGTTCACCTCTGTCTTTAAATTCTCTCCTTTCCTTAAATTTTCCCTCACAGACCTGCCACTTATACCGATTTTATCAGCATCATCCTGGTCAGTCATGCAATTTTGCCCCCCAAAAAATCGATTCCAATACCGATTGAGCGTAAATGCAGTTTTTAAAATCAAGCTGCCAACCATCTATCATAGGGGTCTAGTCGTGTCACATTTCAAGCGACAATTTGTAAAATCAAAATACTATTTTGCATCTGAAGCTGTCAACCGACTGAAAACAATGTGTGGTACCTACCTTCCTACTGTGTATGACTCAAGAGACTAATGAGGACCGTTATTCCCGGTCTCTCGTCACGCCTGAATCCCATGTGTATCCACCCAGTCTTTGTAGGACTGAGTGAAGTTGTGAATTACTTCATAACTGCCCTTGAGCTTCGTCACCTCGCAGTCTAGGACTAGGTGATCGGTCGTCTGGACTTCCTTTTGGCAGTGCGGACAGAGAGGCAATGTGTGCTGATAACGCTCAATGTGTATAGGGGTCTAGTGGCGCCGATAACGCAATGTCAAATGTAAAAGAACTCGAAACAAGCAAAATTATTTTATAACAAAGATTAACCCATCAGGAACCAGCACTAGTAACCAGTAATGCATTGTTTGCTTCTGGTTATGCATTGCATTATTTCAACCACACTCAGTCTTTTGGGTCGCAGGCTAGACACATTTTCAACATTTTCCTAGTGGCTAGTGGCTATATATTACTTACCGTTACCTTAGATAATAGACAATAGGTCCACCACCATCCGCTTGTTCCCCCTGCCCAACTTTTTTCTTTCATTTTTCTTCAGTCGCCAACGATAACGGTGCCTGCCTCCCGCTCCACCGACATCTCTTCCTCCTTCCTCCCTCCTTCCTCCTCACCTTATTCCCCCTCCAAATCGTATCGCCCCATGCTCGTTCGTGTGTGCCAGTCACGTCACGCGGTGAATTTAAAATGGCCACTAGACTAAATTCATTTTCTCTAGGCCCTACTAAAATAATATCCATTTGTGAAGTATAAGCTAAAATCTACAATAAATACTGGTTTTCAAAAAGGGTAGTAATAGCCCAGATTATGCCCAGATGGCTGTTTTTTAAGAAACAAAAAAAAAAAACAAAAAACCAACAAACAAATGTACAAGCCAACAAACAAAGCTACAAACCAACAAGCTAACGTACAAATCAACAAAGAACAGCACCCCGACAAAAAAAACAAATAAATATTCAAATCAACAAACGAAAAAGAAACAGCCTCCTACACCCCCATACAAATTGACTAACAACATCTTTAAAAACCCTAAACAAAACAATGCCAATAGTTCGCTCACTCTAGTCTAAAGAATATCTCATCTCCTATTTTTTGTCTTCGTTTTGTTTGGTTTTTTGTTTCTTTGTTCACATTCAATGGGTCTGATGATCAGATTTTATCCATTGAGCACCCTATTCCAACCCCAAGCTTCATTAATATTGCAAGAAAGATATCCGATATAGGTAGTGTGCAATTCGCACCAAAAGTAGGATTTTGATGGTACGTTCAAAAGTTTGTAAAGGTGGCTTGGAAAACTGGATAAGAAATAATGGTTGATGGTACTTTAACTGCTTCAGTTAATAAAGTTTTGACAGATCATATAATACAGACCACAAAGGTACGCTTTCCCAATCATACTTAATTTTTGTGCCAAATCTTAACATTTCAAATAAACCCTGTAGGTGGCCTCAAAATTTTGTAATTTTATTTGTATTTTATCCAATTTTTATTATTATTATGATTGTATCTAATTTGCTTTTTGTTTTATTATTATTACTATTATTCTTTTTTTGGATGGTGTAGAGTAGGGATTGAGGGAGGAATGTTGGGGATTTGGGGGGGGGGGGAGTGTTTTGTTTCTGTGATTTTTACTAAATCTACTGTTTTCTCTTTCATAGTCCTACATCAAATGCAAGCATGTTGACTATGACTCAAAACGGGAAGAAACATTCTTTGACATTCAGCTTAATGTACAGGGCAAGAAAAATGGTGAGGATATCTTTATTTTCTTGGATTCTTGAAATCCACGATAATGATTAATTTTTACCCTCTAAATTTAGTCCATTATTATGTAAGATAATGTAAGACTTTTTAGTCATGTATTGTCTGGCTTGATTACTCCTAAGATTAAAAAACGACTGTGTGTATTTGTTTTATGTTATCAGCATTAACAAAGAAGAAAACCCCCAGTAATTATGTCTTTTGCTAATCCACAATAAGTGGGATTTTATTTTCTCTATATTTGTTACTAGTGTTGTCAATCTGAAACTCAGTGTGGTTCATTGTTTCTGTCTTGAGAAATGAAGGTCAAATTTGATCTTTATCTTTTATTCTCCAGTCATCGAGTCTTTCAAAGAATATTGTGCTGTGGAAACGTTAGATGGAGACAACAAGTATGATGCTGGAGAATACGGCCTGCAAGAATCTGAGAAGGGTGTGGTTTTCCTCTCATTTCCTCCAGTATTGCATCTTCATCTCATGAGGTTCATGTACGATCCCATTACAGATGCCAATATCAAAATCAATGACAGGTGAGAAGACAAGCACTTCTATGACTGTTAGGTCTTCATAGTCCTCTCTGAATATATGTTAGAGATGCCAATCAGTACGAAAAATACGATTTTTATACAAAATTTGTTTAAGCCAATACGAAAATTTCGATCATGGGGTGAAAAATATGAATTTTTGGTATCCCTCTGAGTTGGTGATCACGCGTCACAAAAATCGGTATGGAGCATCTTCTAATATCTGGTTTATCAAGCGGTAAACTCCTTTAGTATCGTTTTACATACTTGGTATTTGATATCGCTTCTCAGAACATTCCTGAACTGACTATTAAGTATTATAGTAGCCATACCGTATCGATATAATAAAAAGGGAGGGTGAATACTATCACATTATCGTAGCTGTCGCCCAGGCCATATAAAAGATTCTTTCAGGGTTCCCACCAGGTGGGGAATTGTATTTTGGAGACAAAAACAAGACATGAGAATACAGTTGGGTTCGGCCCATAAAGGTCGCAAATGCGGCTGGTCTGCCAAAAATTCAGAATGAGAAAGCGAGGGAAGGGGAGAAAGAAAGAGAGGGAGAGATACTCAGAGAGATCCATTGAGAAAGACAAACACACACACAGAAAGACAGAAAGATGCATTGAGAGAGAGAATCCAGGTGTTTAAAAAATCATATAAAAAAAACCTGTGGGTGAGACCTAATAGGCATTACATCAATATATTCATGAAAGTCTAGTGCTAGATCTTGTATGTGTTCGATATAAATTGATACAAATGATATACGTAATAATTAAGACTGCCCAATCTGAACTCGGGTAGAACGGTTTATATTTAAAGCATCACTTCAGAAACACTGGGCATGTGAAAACAAAATTCAGCGCTTGGCACTGCATAATGATCCACTTTATTAGATACAACAATTTGAAACAGACTGCTCAAAGGAGAAAAGCGCTATAATGAAAACAATAAGGGGGTAAAAGCTGGTCAAAATGCCTCCTCCTTACAGGTGCGCAGGTAAGGAATTTCTTTCGGGAATTCCCTCTGCCCTCTTGTCTGACCACAGGTCAACATCTGTGTGGCATCTCAGCCTTATGCTCACTGAGGAGAGATTTTGGTGACTGTGGCTGAAAGGCATTTAATTAGCGAGCGGGTGTAACAGGGAAGAGAGTGGATATTTCATTCTTTGCTTCTGGATATATCAAAATTGTATCTTTTGACATTTGGATTATTGCCTGTATCCCAGTTCTTCGCGGCATTCAATCTTCTGATGGTGGGTACCCATTTTTTAAATTTTATTTTATTTTTTGGTGGAAAAAGCACATTTTTTATCAAGAAAATACACATATTTTACTAGGTTGGCATCTCTGAAATGTAAAGAAATTACTTTTTAGTGTGTTGCCTGTTAACCTGAAAGAGAATGCTGTAGTGATTGGATACATTTTCATACTAAAAAATAATGACAAACTTATGCTTTGAGATACTGGGTATATATTTTTCATAATTAACGTATAGGTTATTCCTCTATAGAAGTAGAGGAAGTAATGGAGGCAATTACATTATTTATTTCTTCTCCTTCAGTAATGCCAGTGTTATCATATTTGTGTGTAGGGTGTGGTGGAAATAGATCTAGTTCTGTTTTGTGTGAGTCCAATGATGATTCGTTCGATATTTTTTTATTAAAATATGATGCAACTAAGTCATTGCCGAACATTTGTACTGTTGAGTGAGGAAGAAGGCGTTATTTTTTTTTCTTCTCTTTCAGGCCTACTCAGTGAGACTTAGTGTAGTATATTTGTGTGTAGGATGTATCAGAAATAAGCCGTTCTGTCAAGTCACATGGTGGTTAATTTCATGCACCCGAAGCCCTGCTTAAAAGTTGTTGACCTTTGGACGGTATCTGGCAGGGTCTTGGATTTCTTAATGGTGTTGATTTGATAGATAAATATTTGATAATGTCTTTCAGGTTTGAGTTTCCAGAGAAGTTGGTCCTGGATGAGTTTCTCCACAAGAAAGAGAAGAACTCTGCTACCTACTTACTCCACGCAGTGCTGGTCCACAGCGGTGACAACCACGGGGGCCATTATGTTGTATATATCAATACCAAAGGCGATGGCAAAGTAAGTAGGGGCTCATTTTGCATTCAAAATTTTGATTCCAAATTCTATTTTCTTTCTGAATTAGTGAAAATTATTGATACTTCTCAGACCACGTAGAATAAAATAGTACTCATTTCCTTTGTATAATGAAGTATTTAATTTGAACTCCTTTTGGCTAGACTTCTAAAGTAAAGTGTATGGCTTGCATGATTAGTCTGTAAGGATTTAATTTGTTGAAAAATTTTCAGCAGAACAAGCCCTTCTTTATACCATCCTTATGTGTTTGTTGAGCAATTAATCTTTGTGCTTGGTTCAAGAAGCATTCAGAACTTTTTGAAATATTTTTTATTGAGTCTGAAACTGATGTATAGACAACTGCTTTTGACCCAAAGTCAATGTGAGAGGAGCTGGAGTCAAATTACCAATGATATTTTGATTATAAAGCAAAGACTATTAATTATACCTGATCAGAATTTGGTAGGTGAGACATCATGAGCTGAAACAGAAGCAGTGCAAAGAGTGAGGAAGAACAAATTTTGTGAATATAAGTTTTAGTAAAAAATTCTCAACTTTTTCAGTGGTGCAAATTTGACGACGATGTTGTCTCTCGGTGTACAAAATCTGAAGCCATCGACCACAACTTTGGCGGGCAAGATGAGGATCTGTCTGTCAGGCACTGTACAAATGCTTATATGTTGGTGTATATACGTGATAGTGATATAAGTAAGTCTCTGAGGGTGATACACAGTGAAACCTCATTATACTGCCACCTGTGAGGCCAGCTGAAAATTGGGGATACAATGATAATGATAATTAGGCAGACCCCTCGTTACAGAGGGCTTTGGGCCCATAATGGACATAACTGATTTTTAAAATTGTTTATTCTGCTCCTTAATGAAAAGCAGGCGATTTGGATTGGCAATGAAATAGGTCGTAATATTTTGAGGTTTCACTGTGTTTTGATTGTTCAATACAACCTCAATAGTGTATGATCCCTTTACAGGGAACAATGTGTTTAGAGAAAGACTGGAAGTCACTGATAGTAGTGATCTAAATCAAATGGGGTCGTTTCTCTGTTTTGTATTTTTTTTTAATTTCTTTTTACTGTTAGGAGAATAATTGTTGTTGTTGGGTGCTTGGACATACCAAAAAAAAAAAAAGGGGGGGGGGGGAACACTTCAGTTTATATTATTGTTCAGGTGTTTGAACCATTCATATATTACACTTTCGTTTGCACTTAATTACACAATTAAAACATATGAGCAGTAAAGGAAAATGTGGCCTTGTCATCCTGTTAGTGATAGCTTTATGATGCACAATAGCTTGGTGTTTAATTTGCATATAATTCGGTTGTATTTGTGTTCCCAGATGAAATCCTTCAGCCTGTGAGTGAAAAAGATATCCCTGAGTCATTGATTAATCGTTTGAATGAAGAGCGGTGAGTTTTTTACTGCTACAAGTAAAAGATTTTTTTCTATGCATTTATTGTGTGGCAATACAGCCCTGCCAACTGTCCCAGATTTTCCGGGACAGTCCTGGATTGGGTTGGGTATCTGATGACTGAATTTTTCTTTTCTTTTGAACATTATCACCTTATCTAAACCCACTTGTCACTAAAAAAGACAACCTCTCTATGTCTCAATACCATGAAAATACTATGAGGGGTGGGGGGGGGGGGTCCAAGTTCTTTGTCTCTTTGGCTCAACTTCCTTTAATAGGCTCTCAATCTCATTTCCCTCTGTAAGTAGTAAAAGTTGATCCCCTGCTGTCAGTTGTCAGCACACACTGCCGGTCCATTTTCCTTCAACAACAGAAAAGACAAAAAAACCACAGCGCATGCTCACACACAAAGATTCACTCACAGGAGGAGAAAACTGATAGGTTATTTCTAAGTACCAAATCGACTTTTTTTTTTTTTCTTTTTTTTGTTGTGTGTGTGTGCAGCTCTCTCAATACATTTTAGTGGCTGAATGGTGAACTAGATAGCTTTATTATCCCGAAAGAAGGAAAAAAGATGCACCTATTTTGGTCTTTGCACCAGCAACATTATTGAATTATTGTTCCGTGGTTCATTGCTCATCTGGGATAGCAAGGTAAATCTTAGTGGAATGTGGAGGTGGACGAACTTAAGATGTTTCATCCTGTGATGATTAATAGGTGTAATCAGCGGACAGATTAGATTACAGATTTTGCTCTCAGATTCCTTAAAATGTGTCTCATTACTGAATTTCAACCTGGTTTGGCATCATTACATATGCTAAAAACAAGCAAGTTAGGCTCAACAAGTTCTGCTAAAAGCATCAAACTACGACCAGCTGTTTGTCCTTCGCTTTTAGTTAGTATTAGGGCCAGAGTGAAGGCACAGCAGAGAGAATGGGAAAGAACTAGATAAAAAGATAAAACATCTCTTCAGTGGTTAACTCTTGTCTAGTTTTATATTTCCTGGCTTAGCAGTACTCCTGCAAGGTTTATAAATCCTTAACAGCACCAGCTAGACTACCCTACATGTGAAATGGTGTTCCTTATCCCTTATACAAAATGTCTTTTGACTGCACACCGTGCTAAGTGTCCCTGATTGGGTTTGTGAAAGGTTGGCAGGTCTGCAATATATTCCAAACAGTCATGATCAAAGCAATCATTTATTTTAAAAAGCCCATTGTAACGCTGACAATTGAATACTATTTCCTTTTAATAAATTCAGCTGGATTGAAAAGTTCTACTCCAGTTGTGCTAGAGCAATTTCACATTTTTTCAGGTTTTATAAAAAAAATTAGGAGAATATGGTCTTAATTTAGTTCTTTCTGGGGTTTATTTGCTGTCTTGTATGTCTACAATCCACATGCCTTATTTTTCAATCTTTCAGAAAGTTGGAAGCCTTAAAAAGAAAAGAGAGAACAGAGGCACATCTGTACATGAGTGTGCATGTTCTCACAGAGGACAATTTCTGTGGCCACCAAGGCAATGATCTCTTTGACACAGAGAAAGTCAATTACAGGTAAGTTCTTTGGTATTGATCCAATGAGGTTTTTTTTATCTTATAAAGGAACGACCCAAGTCAGAATCAAGTGTGGGCAGTGTAATGAGTTGACCACAAGAAGATGATGGAGTAATGTTAACTGGAGTCAGTTGGTTAGAAAAGAGAACAGACTGATCAACAATAGGAGCACCTGAAGTAAAAACGTGAAAGTAGGAGGGACAGTATCGGAAGTTGCTTTACTTAATAAACATAGTTTCCATGCACCCATTTTGGTTAACATGAACATCCTTATTGATTTATACAGGGATGCCAATTTATGATTTTTTTTTTCCAGTGTTTCAAAGTCCCTGGCACTGAGAAATAAAAACTGGAGGTATAATTCAGTGCTACCTTTTTTCCACATTTCTGCATTAAAAAAAAAATAGAGCACTCTAGTATGATATGTTTCATAAACTTTCAGCATTATAATCATTTTTTATTCATTTGTTGTTGGGTTGTTTTTTTTTGTATTTCAGGATGTTTAAAGTCAAAAAAGCATCAACACTGACAGAATTCATGGAAGTCCTTGCTGATAACATGGTGAGAAGTACAAAAAAAAATTATGTTATGATTGTTGCATATAATTAATTATGCTTTCTAATTTTAATGTTTTCAAGTGCCTCTTTGCAATGTACCCACAGACTTGATTTAAGTTAATAATAATAAGATAGAAGTAGATGTTATAACTCGTTTTGAAGGTGGGTGTCTCTTACTTTCCAGTGTCCTGGTGTTCAAAATCCACCAGGAAGCAGGCAAATTGTTCTAAGAAAATGCAATGCTCTTGTTGCCTGTGGCACTAAGGGCTTCTGGGATAATTGTTCATTGTTGCTTACAAAGTTATATGCTTTCACTCAGTGTGTTGGTAGCATGTAGTTCAAAGTCTGATGACTCCATTGAAGATTTTATTAGGCTTTTTTCTGTGCCCTGCACTTTTTAGCTGTCCCACTCTTTTGTACATGAAGGCCTGAACGCACTTTACTGGGACAGTTATTGTATATATCGAAGTTCAATAGTGAGGAAAATTTCCTAATACTCGGTTGTTTAATATTTGGATTTTATCATGAAGTTTGATATTTAAAGAAAACATCAAGAGAAGCATCTTTTTTTTTAATGTGTTATTTAATTTGTCTTTTTCATAACTTCTCCTTCACACCACTGCTCAAATGTCTTGTCCCTCTCTCTCTCTCTCTTTTTTTTCTTTTCTTTTTAGTGTTGTTGTTTGTTTATTTGTTCTTTGACTTGTATCAAATACCAAGTCGTTTCGG
>JBCIKM010060658.1:0-15281 GCA_039654465.1 Melibe viridis
CTCTCTCTCTCTCTCTCTCTCTCTCTCTCTCTCTCTCTCTCTCTCTCTCTCTCTCTCTCTCTCTCTCTCTCTTACGAATTCACCAATTTGTGATGCAGCCGTCTGTGAGGTGAATGAATGCAAAACTGTTGTGTAATTGCCTTATATTTATCCTTCTCTCAGGAGATGATAGTATGGCTTCTGTCACGTTCTTGCCACTTACAAATTGGTGATCCTTTTGTTGCTAGCGTGTTTTCTCTCAAAATCAAAACAAAACAGACAAACAATTTTTGTTGAGTGTTGAATATGTTTTGGTCTGCCTGCCTCTCTGTGTCCGTTTATCTCTCTTAATCTTATGTTTAGTCCTTTGCTCCCTTCTACTGGCATCTAGCAATTTGTAGAACCTGTTGTCTACTGGTAGATGAATAGCAGCCTCCAGGTGGGAAGGTTCTGATATAAATTTGAGACAGAGACAAAGTGTCTTTTTCACCTGAGCTTTGGATGTGCTTTCAGCGTCTGAAGCACTGCTGTCATGGATGGGGGGAGATTTGAAGAAAGCTAGAGTTTCCCCCAAAACCGACTGGCTGTGCATGGTGGCATCAAAACCCGGTCCTGTTCATTCATAGAGGATAAAAGGGGTTTGTTACAAACTCAGGCCTAATCCAAACCTCATTGCAGCAGTCGAACAGCAGGATCTTGAGGCAGCAAGGAATGTTTTCCCTGCCCTGAATCCTTCTATATTCAGTCCACACTTTTCTTCCTGCAATGTGAGGCCTTTGTTGCTGGGAAATTATTGATGTCTATGAACACTAATCCTGGGTTAGGTGATGGTTGCATTCAAAGTCTCACGGCCAACATAATTATGACATGCATTCTTTGGCAATTACTAAAAGTTTTTAAAGCAAGGACTTTTCTTGAACTTGTTTACATCATATTGTTCTAAGAATAAGAAGCAATGTAGAGGCCTTAATCATTGAAGAAGAATTCAGTTTTTTAATTCAAGTAATCTAAATAAACAAAAAGATAATAAGGTAAACTTGTAGCATCTAATGCAACCTCAATCTGAAACTTGCTTTAAATTCCCACGATCTCATGGGTATCAGCCCGTGGAGAATTTGGAGGAGGACCTTGTGGAAGAGGATTTAAGTGGTGAAATGGACGTATGCAAATGTTACATTTTGTTTCTGCAGAAGTTCTAAATTCTGTTAGCCATTTCTAACTGCTTTACCTTTTCATTTATTTTCTAAATTTTATTGTCAAATAGAATTTTTTAAATTTCTTTTTTTTCTTAATTGTTTTCAAATTCTTGGAATTTTGGAGCTAGCTTTGCTTTTTGTATTTGAATTTTATGCCTGACTAAGTCAGATTTTTATTTTAATTTCATTCTTCAACTAAGCTACTTATAGGAATTGGTATAAAAATCAGAGAGAACAAAGTGTCTTTTCTTAAAATAAGCAGTAATACATTTTTTTTCATGATTTGTCAGACTGCTCTGTCTGAACAGTTGTAAAATTTTCTGAGGATTTTTTCTCTCTTGCTTGTCTTTTATGATAATGTGTTGAAAATTCACAAAATTTGCTAAATTTATATGTAGTCTATGATAATATCTGATGCAGAAATAATGTTCAGAGACACAAAGAATTTTTTTGTTCTGCCATGGGTCACTGCTTTGCATTGAATTTTGCAATGGCAATGTCTATTTTAAAGTGAATTCAATTTTTTTCCCTCCATCCGACAGGCTCCTAGTGATGGCTCTCCTTTTTATCTGTGTATCCTTTCTGAACAAGAAAAGAAGAATAGTTGGAAAAAAAAAAAATTTTCTTCTGAAAATGACAATTGATTGGTTTGAGTAGCTGAAATAGCAGTTTTAGCAATTCTCTTTGCTGGTTTGAAAGTTTGTAAGAGGAGAATTGTGTTGAACTAGTTTCAATATCTATACTACAATTAAGGAGTTTTTTTCTTGCAAAAATATCAATTTTATTTTCACGTAAAAACATAAATTTCTGAAGAAAATTTTGTCATTGTTTTTCACTTTCCTTTTTTCAATGGTAGATAGATCTTAGGCTTGAACTCGTGTGGGTTTTAAAAAAATTCAATTCATGGGCTTTGTGTAATTTTTAAGTGATCAAGAAAAATGAAAAAGGATTTTCCTGAATGGCTGTCTAAGTTGTGGACAATCTGGCACCAACTGACATTGTCGTGTCGTACTCGGTCCTGCCTCGATGGTTTGACCCGCCCGTCCCCCCAGTGGAGGAGAAGAAGTCGTTGTCACAGATCAAACAGGGCAAGGACAAGGACATCGACAAAGACGGCACCAATGCCTCCATCAGCCTGGGTACATATTTTGGCCTGGATGTCTATAAAAGCAAAATCTATGAACACTCAGATTAACTATCTGTAGAAATATGCTACTCTTAAGTACTGTACCTTATGCTACTTGACAATCAAATTTCTTTGATTGAGGTCGCTTGTTACATCTGAGGACCATCACTAAAGTAATGTTCCTTGTTTCATAAGATATAAAAAGTTAAGACTTTTGTTTTTCCTTTCCTTCATGCAGCTACCCAATGGCGTGACCACTTCTTTAAGTTTCCCTCAAAGACCTTGAACATTGTACTGCATTCACTCTTGGCTTTTTTTACTAGAACTATTTCGTGAATTTTCTTTTTTCTTCCTATTATTCACAATATTCTCATGGACGGAAATCATGTAAGTTTCATTTCTAAAACTAAACCTCCTTTTTGTCTCACCCCTGCAATAGAGTCGGTGGTGGGGGAACAGAAACCCCCACCTCCCGTGACCCCAGGAACTCTTGTGGCCGAGCCGTACTCCTGGAAGAGTCTGGTCACTGGCCAGCCAATCCTTCGACTGAGAACAACTGGTACCAAGTCAGCAGTGCTGAGTTTGCCTCCTGGGTAAAAGAGCTCTCCTAGTTCTTAGCTCCAATCCTTTTTCATATTTTGTGACAAATTTCTTGTTGTCAACAGAAGAAAAGTAAAAAGTGTTTTCTTTAAAGGATTCATTGATGATGAGCAATGAACATGACAATATCATTTTCTTCTTTTTTTAATAAATTTTTTTTTAATGTATTCTGCGAAAAACCAAGCATTAATTTCGAATATTAGGAAGAGAAAAGCAGTTTAAAGATAGTTTTTACCATTAAGAATAGTCTAGAAATTTCATAAGAACATATTATTGAAGTTTCATAAGAGCACAGTATTGAAGTTTCATAAGAGCACAGTATTGAAGATTCATATTTTTTTTAAATGAACAGGCTTGTTATAATACTCTTTTCCTGTTCATAATGACTGGCCTTTTCTATTTTCAATACAAGTTAACACTAAACTGGTCACTGAATCTACAAATGAACAATGCTGTATCATGAATGTCATTATGTCATTGCAGTGTTTGAAAGCAGGCTTCATATTTCATCCATTCCCAGGCGCCATGTGCTAAGGTTCATGATGACGTCATCCTTGGGCCATCACATTCACATGTGCTCCACTGTCAATTTTGTCTTTGGAGATGAGGAAACTGTCATGCCACAACTCACAAATGTACGAGCAACAGAATTACAGATCTTTTTTTTTTTTAATCCATTACAAAAAAGGCAAATTTTTAAACTTGCTGTGTCTCTATTTACATTATTATTTCTGTGCTTTTTTGTAAATTGGAAATCTTAGATTTGAGGAGTTTAATTTTACCCATATGTTCCATATTTGAAGAAGCATTTCTTTCCATGTGTATGCAGGAGAGCTGCCGTTTCCGTGACAATGCTACCCAGGTCATCTCCAACCTGGGTAAATGCATCATGGGATTTTCAGATCCAGAGCAGTTCAAGGCTGTCTGGGCAGAACTTGTGGCCAGCCACTGTCCATACCTTAACGATAAACTCATGTCCAAATCCCACCATTTCCAGGTAAGGATTATTAATTCCTCTTAAACTATGCCGGCATTAAGAATCTTTTTCACCTGTTGATTATGTATGTGTTTAATAGCCCTGTAAGTCTCATACAGATACTTGAGACAGAGAATGAGTTTGTTGTAGTTCTTAGTGGTTGTCTGACAAAGCCAGTTTTAATTAAAATGGAAAGCTGACTATTTTAATTCAATATCGTCTGAATCTGAGGTATAAATATGGGGTGCTTTATGTTAAAAAAAAGTATCTCACAAAAGAGAAAATTGATTAATATGGACAGAGTCAATGCATACCTGATTGAGATAATTCTCTTCATTGAAAAAGATCTTCAACGAAGCCTTGTATCAAATGCTGCGGAAAACCATCAGAGAAATCGCCAGTCCAGATGTGGCCTTTGCATGGCGTGCCTTCACATTTGACGTCACCACTCCAAATATCCTCGCCATTCCTGTTGGAAGTAGACCAGGTAAGTTTTTGCTCATTCATTGACATTAAATAAAAAAACACTTTTTACATTGTTAAAAAAAGACTGCCAAGTCTCGGTATCTATCCCTATTTCTTCTCGCCAATTCTACATGTATTCTCTTCCTTGATACTAGAACTGATTTATCGAAGATTTTGACTACAATAACAGGATACAGCCAGGGAATAGAGTTGGGTTTAAATTTTTTGTTTGTTTCTACTTTTTATAGCGGTAGATTAATCTCTGTCAGGGCATGATGATGTCAAGTTAGTCGTAGAGCAAGAAAGAAACTGGCGACATCCTCTTTTACAAGCAGCCATCTTGGTACTCACTGTTCCTTTTGTCCCTGTTGGGAGGCATACGTCAGTTAATCTATAACATGGCAGTGAGCAGCAGATCCTGTCCTGCACTGCATAAATAAATTTGAGTTCCACCGAAGCAGCTGTATGGATCAGGATTGTTTAATGATGGCTTGGGGTTCATTGATGGTTTGAAGCATAATGTTTTTTTATTTGGGGTAGGAGGGTAGGGGCAAATGTTCTATTGAATTGTTTTTCATATTTTTGATATGTGAATTCACCTGAAGTGAGAGATTTCATAACTGCTTTAGGGTTCAAAGAAAGTTTTGAACTAAGTTCTTGGACCACAGAAACATGAGTACTGTTTCTCAAACTGCACCTCCTCTTGAGTTGAACACATGACCTTCCGTTTTTGATCTTATTTAAACCTGATCATTTTGTGTTCAAAAACATATTTTTGTGATGTGCATAAATGAGGAAGTACATTCTTTGTTTACATGATGTTGAAATTAGAACTAAATGAGAATTAAACTTAAACCTGAAAAATTGAAAGATCTGGTCTCTTCTTAATTAGTAACGCAGTTTTCTTATGAGATAACTTGTCAACAGTGGCAATTTTGTGGATGCTCTATAAGCTCAAAAGGCACTGCTGTGATGTCATACATGATTCTTGATGTACAACGCAGCAATTTAATCTGCTTGTCGTCACAACAACAAACATAATACTTGTATTGTTGTTGATGACGGAATATCTCACAAACCAACAAAACTGAAGCTCCAGTCTTTGGAATAGATTCAGGAGAAGAGATGCAGCTATGCTTCCCTGATAGATTTTAAATGTAGTCTTTGCAGAGAATTGCATTCTTTTGATATCACGTCTTCCCTAGGAACACAGCAATCTATCGCCTCTGGTAGGAATGAGACGTCTCTTGTCATTTAATTTGTTGGTGGAAAGGATAGTAGGATGATATAGGTTCTTTTTTTATAAACAAGCCTGAAAAGTTTGATCATCTTGTTACTATTTTGTTATAAAACAACCAAAGGTGTCGGGTAATACCTGCTGTAATCGTTATCCTAGTCACACCTTCTGTTCAGCTCCTTAACTGTTTGGATGGTTTTAGGCAAATAAGTGACCTTTTGTATCCTGTATTTTTTTCTCTGATAATGTGTTAGTGTGTGTTGGCAGCATTGGGTTATGCCTCTCAGAGACACTGAGGTCAGGTGTGAAAGAGAAATACTCTCACCCCCCCCCCCCCCTGTTTCTCTCTCCCTTCTCTTCTTCCACATCCTTCTGATGATAAGAACTAACTTCATTGGGGTAGGAATAACTGGTGAAACAAAAACCATGTTACTAAGAATTTGAATCCATGTACATGTAAAACTACTTACGGTGCACAGCCTACAGATAATTTTTTTATGCACATAGAAATTTCTTGTAAAAGACATAAAGTTATCAAAGTCTTAGTTATCAAAGGTGTTTTAGCATGTTTAGTTAAAGCTTTCATAATTCTTCCATCATAACACATGATAAATACAACTTTGCGAAGAGTTATAGGCTTCAAGCAAAGAATCAATTTTTGGTTGGTCTTGAATGGCCCAAGCTGTGACTGGATTCAAATGGTAGCACACTTTCTTGATCACTGATGTGTCAATTTGTTTGTTAGCTATATAGATGTGTCTTTGTGGGAAGCAATATGGATAACAAAACAAAACAATATCTGAGATGTTGGAGCGATACATGTGGGTGGATATTTAACCTTGTACAGTGTTTTCTTTCTTTCTTTCTTTATCTTTACCTTTAGTACCTTTCGGTGTAAGGCTTAATTGCTATGCACAAACTTACGCCACTGATCCCTATCTAGGCTCTTTCTTTTTGCATCTACAAATTTAAAACCTTTCTTTTCCACTATGTACAGCGTTGATAAAAGGTTATTTGAAGAAAGAATTTAACAATTCAGACTGAAATGGAACAAAATGTGCTTACAAATATTTGTGCCTTTTCAATGACTGTCTTTTCAATGGCTGTCTTTTCAATGACCATCTTTTCAAATGTCTTTTCAAATGACTGTCTTTTCAAGGACTGCCTTACTATTCATTGAGGAGGCAATTTTTGTCATGGTTTTTGTTTATACTATTCAATAGCCATCAGCTCATGAGAATGAAACCAAAACCTAGCATTGCCTCATTTGTATGGTGCAAAGTGCATTCAGTTTTTATGAATAGCACACAATGGTTCCCTCATACTGTCGTGTTGTCAACTATTAACAGATTCCAGGGCAGCAGGAGGTGATGAAAAAGCAACTGATTCAAAAGGTTTCCCATTTCTTTGCTTATGTTGACTATCGCTTTTACTGATTACTGTACTTATATTTTTGCCTGTTTAACATTTCTGTATTCTTAAAACTTTACTTTCATTTTAATGATGCTTCATTATTTACTTACTTTTAGTTGAGCTTGCATTCATTTTTTCTTTCATCAGTTTTCTCAAATCATTTCTTCTATTTCACCAATACTTTGAATACAATTATATTGAATAATTATTAAAATGTTAATTCTTTCTTGGACTTTACCATTGTTTATAGATGTGTCATGGCTGAGGTCTCAGCTAAACAATATTCATGTTATTACTTACAAGTCAAATTAAGCTGATTGTATTTTGTTCAAAATAGAATTTTTTAATTTTTTTTTTATGATGTGAAACCTGTTTTCAAATTGTTTTGTTTAGATTTATTGTCTGCATCATTTTAACCTTTCATTCCTAAACAAGATAACGTTCAGGAGAAATTGTTGATAGATTTCTCAACTTTTTTTTTTTTATCTTTGTGGCTGAAGATACTCATTCAGAGAATTCAGTGAAATAATTCATATTAATGATAACCTGTTATTGAAACAAATAGTAAGAAGACACTAAAAATATCTCTTTTCTGACTTGTTGATGTGAACTTATTTCTCTCATAGTTTATCTGTCCTCACATGTATTGGAAGGTATGTCAGAATGCATTGGTTACGTTTCATTTGTTGAAAATGTTACATCACTTATATTATTTTTTTTTTCAAGTTTGAGAGATGCATGGGTTTTAGTCCTAGATGCTTGGTTTTTTTTCAGGACTTTTGTTTCCTGGATCAAAAATATTATTTTGGGATGAATTTCTGTCTTATTTCTTTTTGTTGTGCAACTAGTTTTGGTATGATGGTATTATGATACTGCTTGCTTTTGATTGAAGTCAGCATGAAGTCCAGTACAGTCTGACACTGACGCAGCTTCATTAAGATGAAGGTAGACGCGACATGATGTTAACATGCAGGCAAAATATACTTTCTTGTTGCCTATGATAGAAATACAACAAAGATGAGGATCCATTAATAAGATGTCATGCCATGACAGAATGGCATTTAAGATTTAGTCATGTTGAAGAGACAGGTCTAAAAGAAGACAACCCTACGTCACAATACTTCTTTGTTTCCTGTTATCTTTTGGTTCTTTCTTCATTCTATTTTCAGTTTTCAATTCGTAATTTTATTTGTCAACACTTTTACTCGATTAATATTTTGGCTGCTGTTATTTAGCTCTCACATATATATCAGGATTCCAAGCATGCAATGGAATTTGTTTGTTTGTTTGTTTTTTTAAGTAGTCTGTATCACAAAAGATATCACAGAAAAGAGGTACTTTTTGCTATAAATGATCTACAAGCTGCTTTATGCCCTCACACTGTCAATTGATGCATGAACAGTCTTGCTTTGCTTTTGATGATTTATACCAGTTATCTTATGAAAAGTAAGAAAAAAAGATATTTGTGACTGATAACAATTTTCTCACTTTTTAAAAAATATTTTGGTGTAAATTTTATTTTTCTCAGCAATTAAAAGAACTATAACATTAGTCACCTATCTATTTGAAAGTGCTTTTTGATGTCACAATTTGTTAAAGTATTAAAAATATCATTAACTTGATGAAGTGCTATTACAATGTCATAACTTCTGTCAAAAGAAGAGCTCAATGTCAGAGGCATGGCATGAATTGAATTGTTCCTCACTGGTTACCTGAAAATGTTCATAGATTCTGACACCAAAATGTATCTACTGGTCAAAGTCATTTGACTGGAAGAAAAGTAGGCAAAAATCAGTATACAAAATGGCCTATCAAAAATGGATTACTTTAACTTCTACCTTCATTTTGAATGAATCAATAGATTTCAAATGTTCTTCAGACAAATTGTTCCATAAAGGTTACCATTTTATCTGTAAAAGTTCGAACAATATTAGAAATCCTAAGGAGTATTTAATGTTAATAATTCAAAACATGCTGTATTTCTTCTCCTCCCTCCTGATTAATGGTGGCCACACAAACATGCAAAAAAAGGAACGGCTCCTGCTCACATTTCAGGAGTTTTCCTAGAGTTGGTTTGTGTTTTTTGTACTCTAAGCATCCAGAGATTGTGGGTTGGTAGCAAAATTACTTTTTGCTTTGCATTAGAATGCAGAGTAAGCTTTAATTTTAATTTTCAGCTATTTTTCTGTTGTAGTGTGATAATATTTTCATTTGTTTGCTAAATTCCTCTTTTCTATTTTTTTGCAGCAACGGGTTCTGCTAGTGTCCGAGGGTCTGCAAAACCAAGCAGCAAAAAACGTGAGTCATCAACAAGTTTATATCAAAGGAAGAGAAATAAGATGCCAGTGAAAAAATTAATTATTTTTCTAAGATAAGATAAGAAAACTTTTGTTGTCCTTTTGGATAATTGTTTGATCGCATTAGTTGACAAATATAACAATTTAATTTTACATGAAATTATTATAAAATATTTGTCATACATAGAATTATTCACAATTTGACAAACACACACATACTATTCACACATGACAACGTATACAAAATATGTGATAACTAAGTTATGAATATATAAAGAGATGTTGCAGATTAAAAAATTGATGACATAGTAAAATCCTTTTTTCTCTTGTCAGATCATATAAACTGTTTATTCTCTTTGACCTGTATTGTCTCTTCATTTATTTGTGCAAACTTATTAGTAAGCTATTGCAATGGAAGACAGATTTCAAAGCTTGAGTTAATCTGTGTCCATCTCAGTTCTCACTATATTTTTCATAATCTACCTGTGTTTTATCATTAGAAGCATCCATACTGGAAAGAGCCATTATCTTTCAGATATTGATTGTCATATACATTGTCAGTTTCTACCAATATCTTTACTTGAAAAACTTCAGGTGGAAATCAGTCAACTATTTCTGTAGCAGGTACTATTGCAAATAGAGTCTAAACTCTGCATTTCTTTTCTCTGTTTCTTTACAATTGTTTCCTTTTTTACATTTGACTGGCTTAAACAAAACAAAAAAGACACATTTTTTTCTCTTTAATAGCTAGCACAGCTTTGTGCTATGGGTTATTTTTCTAATGCAAATCATGATATTGAAGATTCTAAAAATGGAGACGTTAAACAGTTGAGCTTTTTATATATTTGCTGCGATGCTCAGTAGATGGTTTCTTCATTTACTAACAGGGGAATATCACATCATCATTAGCTCTACACTCAAGAAAGATGATAGTATGGAAATAAATACTGGGTCATCCCCAAAAATGTCTCCAAATTTGAGGACTGAAAGTTCTGTAGCTGTGTTCTCAATCAAGAATACTTATCTTTTATAATTTATAAGTTTTTTCCTGTCTTATGAGACCCAACAGTTATTTTGAATACGACAACACCTAACTATCTATAAATATTCTCCTCTGTGACCAACTCTGCCATAAGGCTAACCTGATTTGTACTCTCAGTCTGACAATCTCTGTGCTTTCCTAAATAGTTTTCCATTTTCAAATAATATCAAAGATCTAAAAACTTTGCTTTACAAATTGAATATTTATTGATTGATTTTCATTTGAATGTTTGCAAATGATTCCTCTTTTTGGAGAACTTCTAAATATGGTCTCCATCCCGATTGCTTAAACTCTTGTCTTTAAATGAATTGAATCAGATTACAGAAAGGGCTATCCTTTTTTGTCTCTACTCCTGGTCTTCCTGGTAATTATTTTTACTGTTGAAGCTGTGCATTGCTTTTTATAAAACATTTTAAAAGTCAGATGCCTTTTCGCCTCAAAAGCTAACCTTATTGCAACCATGAAAGGTGACTTCATTGTTCCTCTTGTGATGTGGCAAAGCGACTTAGACAATCAATTAGGTTAGGTCTTCAAACCTTTTTCCTGTCTGTTAGACTAAAAAAAGCCTTAAAGGGCCAGGATAACTTTCTTGTAAATTTAAGTGAGAAGAGGAGACAAAATTTTAAAAATCTCCAAAAAGTTTTTCAAACTTTGAATGTAAAAATCATGATTCAGATATTAATTTCATTTAGTTTTGCATGGCTAAAGAATAAATGCCTTTCTGTAACTGGCAGGTGATAAGGACTGCATAAGAAGTCATAGATTTCAATACAGTATGAGCTTGTCATTACAGTTGCTTGTGACATAATGGCTCAAGCTTTAGGATAGTTTTAGAAGAATTTCATCATTTCTCGTTGTAGTGTCACCATGTCAACATCCAAGAGACCTTGTGTCGACTGACATGCCCTCTAACTATTGCCATAAATACACCGAGTGGTCAGAATTTACATTTCCCTTAACAAAGCAGAAAGAAAAAAAACTTATTTCTTGAGGCCTTCTCTCTACACCGAGGAATCATGGAAAAAATATGTTGATTTTTAACCTTTGCATTTATTTTGTTTCAATTTTTAATATTTTTGTGTGTTTTTGATTCAAGAGTGTGACAGAATCCCTTGATGGGGCACTTATCCCCCCAAACACTGACCATCTGTCATGTGATCTCTTCATTTCTTTCTCTCTGACAGGGTTGTTGATATAGAATGGTTGAGCAATTAACAATTATTTCTCTGAAATTAACTTCATCTCTCAAATATTATTCCACTCACTACAATCCTCTGGGTGTTGAATAAATTATCTGTTAACATTCATGACTGTTAAAGGAGAAAAACCTGACAACAGATAACAGATTCCATTGTTTCTTCTTCAAAACTGCCGACTGACTCAATCAGAATAAAAAGTATTTTGGGTGGGAAAAGATTTACCAAAGTAGTAGCTTTGTATTATCACTTGGTCCGTTTGTTCATATTGACTCTGTATATTAACCATGATTCTTATAATTTTTTAAAGAAAGATAGAATAAAAAATCCCAATATACTGAAGTGTTTAAAGTGAAGGTCACATGTTTTATTGGAGTATTGGAGATGCTCTGTTTTTGTTTTGAATTCATTTATGATTGAAGCTTAAATTCATATTAGACTTCCTACGTATAGTGATCTGATTTTTTAATTTTTTGACATCAATTCCACCAACCATATTCCAACTATTGAGGGGGAGGGGGGGGGGGGAGCATCTGTGGTGTAAAAAAAAAATGGAAAAAGGAAGATTTATTGGGGAGTCACAAAATTCAATTTTGAATACATCTGTCTTTTGCCTTCAAATGTATGCAGTATACAGGATTATGCAATTCAAATTTTATGAGAAAAACGCTTTACAAAAAGGAACATCAGTACAATACAAAGATAGAGTGAATTACTTATAAACTTGCAAACAAAATGACCAGAAAAAGAGATCATTCAAATTAATGTTTATAAAATCTCTCAGCTCATATACCTTATATTAAACTCACATTTTTTTGGCGAATTGGACTGCGATTTTAATGAATGAAACAATCAAGCTCAAGAAATTGATGGCTTGAGGGTTTTATCAATTCAGTGATGGCTAAAATGCGCTTGCTGTAAAATTTTACACCCAAACTAAATCAGTAGATAAAGCTCAAGTCTCTTTGCGGCAGAATTTAACCTTGATAAAAAGATGTGAAGGGTTTTTGATAGAGGAAAGAATAAGATGGTATGGCACATCATTGGTGGAGGAGCCTGATGTGGATCTGATACACTAGGTGCCCTGTTATTGTACTTGCTGACGAGAATCTGGTGTTTTGAAGGAAACTTCTTTCTTGGTTAAAACCAGTTTGAACCGCTGCTTGATGGAGACAGTAGTAGATACAATTAATTATAGTAGCACCAACAGGAATGGACTACCATTTGAATGAACTTCACTCACTTTCAAGAACTTATAAATTTTGCTTCTCTGGTCAGAAACACTTATTTTTGCATTCAGAAAACACATGATATATGAATATTCCATTGACGGCTGTTTGTAAGCATTCGCTGCCCCACTAATCCCACACTCCACTTTGTTTGTTTCCCCTTGGCACTGTGTGATGGACACCATTTGTACAGATACCTTGCCAGATTCAGGTTGGTTCAAATCCCTCATCCGCTAATTTGTCACTTCTCTGTCTCAGTCAAACTCATTCACTCTGTCATCAAATATTTAGAGCTATACTATCTTTTCTTTTTTAAGTTTTGCAAGAAGTTGTCACTTTTTTGTCTCAATCAAATTCATTCAATTTACCATCAAAATAGTTAAAGCTACTTACAACTTTCTTTTTTAAGTTAAGCGAGAATCAACCATTTTAGAATATATCTACAAAAGTTCTTAAAAGGAACCAAATGCTGGTTTTTTCTGTACCAGTAGATGTTTGGATGAAATCATTTTAGTATGTTACCATCTGTAGTCTATCTGAAAATATTTTTGCTTCTTATCATTTTGAATACATTTCTATAAATGTGATCATGCTGTGAATAACGTGTGCCCTTTTTGTGGTGGTGCTGTGGAGAGTTCTGATATTTTTTTTCTTTAGACGTAGTAAAAAGGACTGTTATATTACCTCTCTTTGAGTTTTCCTCTCTCTTGCTGTCTGAAGCAACTGGTTGTGGGCTGCTGTGTTTGGGCAATTGTGTTTCAATATATCTTATATTCATTGTAGCTTCGTCAAAATAACGCTCTCTCTCTTCAAGATTCTCTTTTTTTCTTTCAGATTATTTCAGTTAGCTGTGTAAAGAGAAGTTATGTTAAATTTTTTTTCTACACCAGTAAATTAAAAATAGCAATTCATTTTGCTCTTCAGGAGAAGCAGAAAAACCAGAGAACCCGTGGGCAAACAGGTCAGTCTTGAGTTCTACAAAAGTTCCATTTCAAACCTTTTTTGTCGTCATCGTTGTCCATTAGGGATATGAATGATATAGTAAAAGGGAAAATTGTAATATACTAGCATCGAATGTAGACTGCCACTTGTATTCATTCTTTCCCAGCTCGATAAGACTGTGGAACAATATTCCAAATTCAATCCAGTGTCTTGTTTATATCACACTTCTTCCTATGGCTCATCAGGACTTAATGTACTCTTGGTGGGTCTTACACACACATTGACAGTAATACTAAGTCTCAATGAGTCAGTCAATGTAACCGAAGAAGAACTGAAAACAGGGAACATTTTGGGTGTTATTTTCCTCCCATTTGTTTCTTTTGTAGTTTAATCCTTTCATTTGCAAACTCAAGCTTGACAGTTTGATGTGATGTCAGCAATATTTACATGCGTTCCTTCATACATTCTTTTAGGTATTGCTTGCTTTACCACATTTTCCTCATCCAATTGGAGATGAATTTAAAGCTCAGAGGTCCCACTGGTTGCAGACAATGTAGGCTCTTTCAAGAAAACTCTAATAAAAGGCTGCATGTATCACTGTCATTGTTCATTAGGGAAACGAATGACGGTATAAAGCGCTTAGAGTATGGTGATTACCACGTACAAGTTCTTTATCACTGCCATACTTTGCTTCAAAGTGCTTGTTGTAACAATATATTTATTTCATTTGTCAGAGAGCCTACAATTGAAGAGCATATTGCAGCGGTGAAACTGCAAAAAGCCTGGAGAGGATACTATGTCAGGAAAGTGAAACAAGCCAGGCAGCCAGGTAATGGTACATGTAGATGCTCACTGGCGTAGGATCTTGTATTCAAGCCTCTGTTGAGTTGTTATAATGGACTTCTGTAGCTACAAGCTGCATTGTATACTTTGCTTGGTGTCAAATGCCATTGTAAAGTGCCAAGATCAGATTGTTCCAAGCATTGAGATACGAGTCAATTTGTTTTTATAATGTATCCGAATTAATAATTATGAATAATTTAACACTGGCAGATATTTTGGGTCACATTGACAAATGGATTCTTGCTGATTTCTAACTGGCAGGTTCAGAGGAGAATGCCAGAGTAATGGAGAACCTCAACAAATGCTGGAACCTTCTTGAAGCAAGCGTGGAGGAAAATGGATTGCTCCTCTTGAGGTGAGACAACCATTTGCCCTGGTTAGCACATTTGACATCAGGACTTCTCTGGTACAAAAAGCAGCTTTATAAGCTGTTTCTGTTGTCATAGTTTGTGCTTTAAGTTATAGTGCTAATGATTTCTTTCAATTGCTCAGCTCTGATTATGTACCTGGCACAGGACCGTGTTTTCAATGTTTTGGTAATGATTTATTTCTGTGAGAAAATTTTGTCGAAGTATTTTGCTGACGGACAAAGGGGGGATAACCTGTGATTTGCCAACTCTCAGTTAGAGAGAGAGAGAGAGAGAGAGAGAGAGAGAGAGAGAGAGAGAGAGAGAGAGAGAGAGAGATGAGCAGCTAGAGAGAAAGAGAGGGGCAGCTAGAGAGAGAAAGAGAAAAAAGGA
>JBCIKM010060769.1:3103-15277 GCA_039654465.1 Melibe viridis
GTCTATATGTGACTGCCTTCCTGCACAACCAACCCTTACCTGGAGCTGTGCCCAGACAGGGATAATATAAATTGACATACAAACACGGATGGACACTGTCTATATGTGACTGCCTTCCTGCACAACCAACCCTTACCTGGAGCTGTGCCCAGACAGGGATAATATAAATTGACACACAAACACAGATGGACACTGTCTATGTGTGACGACCAACCCTTACCTGGAACTCTGCCCAGACAGGGAGAGGAGCAACTCCAGTGTGTCCCGCATGAGTAATGCCTCCGCCCCCCACACTGACAGGGCAGAGAAGATCTTAAGCAGGATGAAGTTCATGGTCCACCGCACACCCTCTGTGTCCATGCCAAAGGCAGAGGCCAGGGCTAAACTCATCTGGGCATGCAGAGTAAATCAGATCAGATACAGTCAATATTACACATACTGCCCACTAATGGACAAATGTAAATAGAACACCAAAAAACAAAGTTGCCATTGGCACAGGAATCTTTTACAGATTAAATTTAATGACATACCATATCAATTATAATAATTTATCAATTAAAACTACTTAACTTTGTTGAATTACTTAAATTCCTACCAAATCAGATATGGATGGTTATAAATGTTTACAAGAGGAGATACAGCGAATCACAGAGGAATAAAATAGAAGAATTCCACAAAAAGTAGGAAACATACCACACATCAGGATAAAATTCAAAACACTCTCAACCTTTCCCCACACGGAACAGTTGTAGTTTGTCAGTACAGTACAAATAGTTCTAGAAATTGCCTTTGGCAGGGATGCCTTACCATGAATAGAGAAAATAGAGAACAAACAGCTCAAAATGAAATCAATAATGAGCAATGAATAATGAAAGTAGGCATGCTACAGTTAATAGAGCCCAATGACAAGAACATGTTGGATGAGGAGCCATCCCAGAGTCTCACCTCGGTGTAGTCCATCTCATCATGCAGGATGTAGGCATCCGTCCACCTGTGCAGGAACCACATGACCGTCCCCGACACCTGGGGGCTGAGGAAGTCAATCAGTTTGGCCTCCATGGCCCGCTGCTCCACGTCACACAGCCTGAACACGGCGGTGATCAGCCTGTCACACACAACAAACATTTACAGATACTTTATAAACAAACACCAGACACAAAGTAATCCTCTGAGATGCCAAAAAGAGAGAAAGAGCAAAGCCATTCTAGGTAGGTTCCATTCTCCCCCCCCGCCGCTGTGGCCACTGACTACAATCTTTTATCCCTTAAATTCAACATTAGCATATAGATGCCCTGTGGATGCCTGTTTTTCCACCATCAGCCTTATCCCCAGATCCCTTGCCGGCTGAGCACCTACTGGTGATATTGTAGTAAGGTCAGTACTCAAAGGATTATCAATGCCTTTAGGCAATGTCTTCATGGAGGAATGGGAAATTACTCCAAACAGAATCATTCTTAATCCAATAAGATCCCTACACACCAGAACTCAAAATGTTAAAGCAAGAAGAGAAAAATGAAAACCTGATGCTGTGTAGTGGCTTTTTGCCGAAATCACTTCTTTATCATTTTGCAGCATGGTCATTCACAGGCTTACTGTCATTGCTGTAATATTTCCATCCATGTCATTGTCCCTGTGTCTAATGTAGCCATGTAGTTATTCCTATTTCATATTGTATCAGCAACTCACAGCATAATTCTATATGGGTTTGTGCATTGTCTACATAAATTCTTCTCTAACCCTCAACCTGAGCCCTGTCTGACCTGATGACAGGATCCACCTGCGTCTCCTGGCCGGGCAGAAGTTTGCTGTGAGGGGAAGACAAGACTTTGAGGCTGGCAGTGATGTCCACCGCCTTGGCGTGGCTCATGGAGTACTTCATGATGCAAGATGGAATGGTTGGGGTTTCCCCGTCACAAGAATCGGCCAGCAGATTGCCTGGTACAACAAATCAAAGTTCCATAAGGGAACATTATCAGCTAATATTTACTTCTATTTTTTTTTTAAATCTTTGTCTGCAAAATAATACCATTCACATTTTTAGCAAAATATATTTTACCTGAAAGAATCAAGTTACTGAATCTTTTCCCTCTTAGTCAGTCATCCTGTAATTAAACATAGGAAAAATCCCCTTGGAAAAAACCCATCCTCACCAAAAGGAATGACAAAAACTTTTAAACTTAGGGACCAAAATTACAAGACCAAAGCACACATGAAAGGTGAAGCATTAAGCAATACAATGGTGAGGATCTGGCAGCGGCTGCTGGGCTGACCTGTGACCAGAACAATCCAATGCAGATCCTCATGCAAGGCGTGCAGGCCGCTGAGGTCCACTGTAGCTTCATGGCAGCTGACCAGGTCTCGCTGCTGCTGGAACCGATGCAGGTGGTTTGCAAACAGCTCCACACGGTCTTCCAACAATCTGGAAGAATCAGGGAACAGAACACATTGGAACAATGAGGGCATAGAATACATTGCAGCAATGGAGGCACAGACATACATTGGAACAATGGGGAGACTGACATACATTGGAACAATGGGGACACAGACATACATTGGAACAATGGGGGCACAGACATACATTGGAACAATGGGGACACAAACATACATTGGAACAATGGGGGCACAGACATACATTGGAACAATGGGGGCACAGACATACAATGGAACAATGGGGGCACAAACATACAATGGAACAATGGGGGCACAGACATACAAGGGAACAATGGGGGCACAGACATACATTGGAACAATGGGGGCACAGACATACATTGGAACAATGGGGGCACAGACATATAACGGAACAATGGAGACACAGACATACAACAGAACAATGGGGACACAGACATACATTGGAACAATGGGGACACAGACATATATTGGATCAATGGGGGCACAGACATATAACGAAACAATGGGGGCACAGACATACATTGGAACAATGGGGACACTGACATACATTGGAACAATGGGGGCACAGACATACAATGGAACAATTGGGACACTGACATACAATGGAACAATGGGGGGCACACACAAACATATAAAACACATCATAGACTACAGGTATGAGTCATAATTATGAGGGGTTTCAGCAATAACAGGGGCACTGCTGTCTCCGACCATTTCAACTTTGTTGGCCAGTGCACCAATACCCACAACCAGAAACATCTTGAGAGTAGGCTTATCCTTGAGCTTGGCACCTTGAAACCCTACTGGTCTTACTTAATGCTGAGCTTGAACCTCTCCTCTAACCTTTAACAGCTGTCTACTCATCCTCCTCCATCAATACTCATTTTATTAGTTTATTAGTTTTTAACTATCATTATTTTGTCTTTTTTTATTATTTTCTATACCTACAGCACGATTTTACTCAGTTTGATGTCATCAATTTGTTTATCCATTATTCTTTTTAGAGTCATTACCAGATGAGGTATTTTGTCCTTTTTCCGTAAATATCCGGCTGTCTTTTCATTTCATGATGAGAGCTACCTGCTGCTAGAAACAGGACTCGTCCTACAATCTGATTTGGCACGCTCAAGACCCCTAGACAAGTTTCTTTTATTGTTGCATTCATTGTCAGTTTGTTTCAACTTATTTTTAATTTATATTTTTTTTTCTTTTAATTTACTTTGTTTGCCTCTGTTATTTCAGTTTTATTGGTTTATAGCCTAAATATTTTTTATACATTTATTATTTTGCCCTATTAACTTAGCACCTTTCACACACCTATTTCTTCTACTTTCATCATCTCACCTTGATCCACAATTCTTCCTTTCTATTATTCATTAGGCTCTTCCTCCTCCCTATGTGCTTGGTATTCTGTTTCTTTGTCCTCACTAGGTTCTTCCTCCTCCCTTCACTGAGCACTCTTTTCTGACCAAAACCTTTGTCTATGTCACGTTTTTTGTCATTACAAGCCTGTTGCCACTCTTTTATTGCGATTCAAGGTCAGTCTTTTATCAGCAATATAAAAAAAATAACATGATTTTTTAAATGTTAACACATTAGATCTTTCTATAAATTTAGGAAACACATCCCAGGCTTGAAGAGGGACTGGAAGAACAAATCTGTCTATCAAGAAGGGAGTCAACTCACTTGGACAAAAGAGGCACTGCATGATCGGGAATGATACGAGCTAAAGCACCAATAGAACACAGCTGGTCAGCAAACTTGACACGGTCGTCTTCTTCAATCTCATCTATTTCCTCTTCAGGATCATTTTCATTCTGAAAAGCAAATCAAAGTTGAGCACCTTAAAAATGATTTATCAAGAAATCAATCCAAACACCTGTAGAAGTAATGATTATCCTTCGGCCACTACCTCAATGCTCTCTCCCTGGCCAGAGCCTCCTGCCTCTACCTCAATGCTCTCTTCCTGGCCAGAGCCTCCTGCCTCTACCTCAATGCTCTCTCCCTGGCCAGAGCCTCCTGCCTCTACCTCAATGCTCTCTCCCTGGCCAGAGCCTACTGTGGTGGCTCAATACTCTCTGTGTGGCCCTGTCTGAGACAATCATAGTAACAAACCAGCAAGTCATCATAAACTGGCTTCAAAGTCTGTGTTAGGGTTAGGCTTCTTTCCACTCAATGATTTTAAGAACTCTCATTACTAATTAGAAAATTGCCGGACAACACGAAGCTTTACCCCGGCAGATGCATTTGGTATCATTCTTTTTGTTCATATGTTTAAGATTTTTCTGTACAGTTGCTTCATTATTTATTCAGACAAGCCAGACAGACAAAACGCCCACCAAGAAAGTTGGCAGGCAGGAAGGCAGGCAAACAGACAGACAGGCAGATATACAGAGAGACAGTCAGAAAGCAGCACCTACCGTCACTCGATGACCTTCGGGGGCCGCCAGGTGGCACTGCATATAGGCGTTGAAGACCTGGGTGGCAGATGGGGCAAGACTGCCAGGGGGCAGGGAGGACACCTCGTTGCACAGACACATCCAAGACTCCAGGTGCTTCTCATACGACTCCATGTAGATGGTATCTTCAATGTGTTGCTACATACACACATCCAACACGCCCAGATAAAACATACACACACGGTCAGCCTATTAGGCAAGGTTAGTGTCATTCCAGAATGCAAAACCATACACAGTATTACTGGACACTCTTCAATATCCAAACGACAACGTGGATTCTCTTCTCACAAGGACACAGCTTGTTTGGCTGTTTCACAGACTCAAGCACTTCAGGCTATTTATCTAAGAAAGGACTACGTAAATTAAGATTTGAAATGAAATATGAAAGACATAAAAAAAGAGGAATTCAGGGAAAACATGCCTAAGTATAACCCACAAAATATTGAATTTTACATAAATGCCCAATAAAAAGTCACTTATTGAAATAAAAAAAATTCAAAATTGAAAATTGTCACTTGTGGGTTATAGTACATTTTAATTTTTTCTTTGTTTTAGGGAGAAGGTAAATTCAGTAAAACAATGAGAAAAGGAAGTCAGATTCATGACAGACACCATCCAACTTCCCCAAATTTCTTAAAAATAACCCTTACATTTTTCTCCACAGCAAGATATCACCTGTTCAAACTATCAAAGCAAGAATGATATGACATCTTATACAGCCTTCAGTCTTAATGTCAAAGCAAGAATGATACGAGGTCTTATAAAGCCTTGAGTCTCAATGTCAAAGCAAGAATGATATGAGGTCTTATAAAGCCTTCAGTCTCAATGTCAAAGCAAGAATGATACGAGATCTTATATAGCCTTCAGTCTCAATGTCAAAGAAAGAATGATATGAGGTCTTATACAGCCTTCAGTCTCAATGTCAAAGCAAGAATGATACGAGGTCTTATACAGCCTTCAGTCTCAATGTCAAAGAAAGAATGATATGAGGTCTTATAAAGCCTTCAGTCTCAATGTCAAAGCAAGAATGATACGAGGTCTTATATAGCCTTCAGTCTCAATGTCAAAGAAAGAATGATATGAGGTCTTATAAAGCCTTGAGTCTCAATGTCAAAGCAAGAATGATATGAGGTCTTATACAGCCTTGAGTCTCAATGTCAAAGCAAGAATGATATGAGGTCTTATACAGTCTTCAGTCTCAATGTCAAAGCAAGAATGATATGAGGTCTTAACAGCCTTCAGTCTCAATGTCAAAGCAAGAATGATATGAAGTCTTATATAGCCTTCAGGCTCAATGTCAAAGCAAGAATGATATGAGGTCTTATACAGCCTTCATTCTCTCAGGTCAGGATATTGTTATCATTTACAAAGACCTCTAGGTGCTACACTTTCTACACTGGACGTCTGCCACTTACAGACTCTTCTTGGGCAGCATTCTTGCCGACGCTGCAGGTGATGGAGGTGAGGGCAGCCACAAAGGCCTTGAAGGTGGCAGTGTCCAGACTGTTGAAACACGACACGGGAAACATCACCAGCAGATTCTTGAAGATGCAGGCTACACCAAAGTTCTCATACTCTTCAATGTTGATGCTGCAAGGGGAAGAATACAAGAATAAAACAGATGCTGATGCTGCAAGGGGAAGAATACAAGAATAAAACAGATGGCAGTGCTGCAAGGGGAAGAATACAAGAATAAAACAGATGGCAGTGCTGCAAGGGGGAGAATACAAGAATAAAACAGATGGTGGTGCTGCATGGGGAAAAATACAAGAATAAAACAGATGTCAGTGCTGCAAGGGGAAGAATACAAGAATAAAACAGATGTAAGTGCTGAAAGGGGAAGAATACAAGAATAAAATAGAAGTTAGTGCTGCAAGGGGAAGAATACAAGAATAAAACAGATGGTGGTGCTGCAAGGGAAAGAATACAAGAATAAAACAGATGTTGGTGCTGCAAAGAGAAGAATACAAGAATAAAACAGATGGCGGTGCTGCAAGGGGAAGAATACAAGAATAAAAAAGAGATGGTGATGCTGCGAGGGGAGGAATACAAGAATAAAACAGATGGTGGTGCTGCAAGGGAAAGAAAACAAGAATAAAACAGATGGTGCTGCAAAGAGAAGAATACAAGAATAAAACAGATGGTGGTGCTGCAAGGGGAAGAATACAAGAATAAAACAAATGGCGGTGCTGCAAGGGGAAGAATACAGGAATAAAACAGATGTTAGTGCTGCAAGGGGAAGAATACAAGAATAAAACAGATGTTAGTGCTACAAGGGGAAGAATACAAGAATAAAACAGATGTTAGTGCTACAAGGGGAAGAATACAAGAATAAAACAGATGTTGGTGCTGCAAGGGGAAGAATACAAGAATAAAACAGATGTTGGTGCTGCAAATGCACAGGAGACTATTTCAGTGTACAGACTGACCTACTTCTAGATGTCACTGAGTTGTGATATTTTCACACAGGAATTTCCAAGAAAAATAACACTTAAACTACTAAGAAAATCATCTGGTGAACCTTTTTGAATGTCCATTTTGTTATTGGAGAGGACACAAAATGGAGCTAGAAAATCTGAAATTCAGAGCATTGGTTCATTATGATTTCATGCACCGCTTTTCTGCTAGCCAATCAAAACATCATTTGGATACTGCTTTTTGCAATCTTCCAAACAAGTGTCTATGATTGACTGAATGGATTTAGGTGTTGTGATTGACTGAATAGATTCAGGTGTTGTGATTGATTGAATGGATTTAAGTGTTGTGATTGATTGAATGGATTCAGGTGTTGTGATTGATTGAATAGATTCAGGTGTTGTGATTGATTGAATGGATTTAGCTGTTGTGATTGATTGAATAGATTCAGGTGTTGTGATTGATTGAACGGATTCAGGTGTTGTGATTGATTGAACGGATTCAGGTGTTGTGATTGATTGGATGGATTCAGGTGTTGTGATTGATTGGATGGATTCAGGTGTTGTGATTGATTGGATGGATTCTGGTGTTGTGATTGACTGAATGGGATTTAGGTGTTGTGATTAACTGAATGGATTCAGGTGTTGTGATTAACTGAATGGATTCAGGTGTTGTGATTGACTTAATGGATTCAGGTGTTGTGATTGACTTAATGGATTGAGGTTTTGTGATTGATTGAATAGATTCAGGTGTTGTGATTGACTGAATGGATTCAGTGCTGAAATGCAAAACAAGATAGTAATGTACCATGTGCGTAAGCTTAGTCGTGACGTAGCTAGTCGGAGGTTTACGACAATCTTAATTTGGTATGCACAATCGGACTTGCGACGACGACTAGCTACGACAGGATTTTTATCCGTAAACGACCGCAAGAGCCAGTGCGCCAGGCTTCGTACTCATTCGTACCCATAAACTTTCACATTTTTTTTATCTTTTTCTCTTCTAATCTTCTTATTTTTTTTACCATTTAGCACTTTCTCGTCGTTCACGAACAGCATACCAACTACGATTCAAGTTTTAATTGTCTGTAATACTATTCTACAGTGCGTATAGAAACTTACAACGTTTAAGATAAGACAAACAACCCATGATAACTGTTAAGATGTTTGGCAACCGAAAGGTAAGCACACATACAGCCCACACTCGCTTCATTGAATCAGTCATATCGCACTTTCATATTGTTTACTAACAACATTTCAACAAAATCAATGTTTTTACTCTCGTTTTTAATATTTGACATCACTGGTAGGTATTCCCAAAGTTTAAAAGAAGAATAACAAACACGAAGCGCAGACTCGATCAGTCGGTTAGTTGTAGTTGTGGGTTGTGCATGAGCTACTACTGTTACTTCGCGACTAGAAAGATTTCGACGGTCAACTTAAGTTACTGCGCCATTGTGCATTCCAGCACAGGTGTTGTGGAGGACTCACCTGGCCAGCATGTGCAGGAAGGCCTGTATGAAGAATGCCAGGTATTTGGTCTGGCTGTCCTTGCAGAAAACACAGCCATTGAGGGAGGCAAGCTGCACCAGGCATTGCATAGAATGGTGTGCCATCTCACTGTTGAACCGCGCTTTCTCATGAATCTGGAGTGGATAGAGCAATTCAGTCCATAGAAAATTCACACTTCATCAAAAACTCAAAGTTAACATATTTTCTCCGGTGTAATATACTTAGTGCCATTAAAAATGCAACACCTACATTGCGTTGAAAGCAGTTTACAGTAGAATTCATTAAAACCGAAAGAAGCTAAATCGAAAATTTCCATAAACCGTAAAGAAATCCACCAATTTTACAAGTTTCTTCTTTGTCTTTGTATCGTTTCCTTTTACTTTTGTTCCATCTTCTTCAATACTTCAAGAAGGGGGCCTAGCGTTCCCAGTTATCTAACATAACACCGAGCTTGCAAATGCAACTCGATCAAGAGTATGACTTTTGAGGTGAGGGAGAGGGGTGGAGTGGTAAGCAAATCTTGGTTGGCAATGCTTGGGCTTGACCAACACGGCACATCACACAAAAAAGGTGATGGGTAACAGTGGGGGTGGGGGGGGGACGAAAGGGAAGGAATGACGTGGAGTTGGTGGTTGTAGAATCACGCAAGCAAGATGTTCTTGCACACGCGTTGTGTGTGTGTGTGTGTGTCTGGTGTGTGTGTGTGTGTGTGTGTGTGTGTGTGTGTGTGTGTGTGTGTGTGTATGGGTTTGTTTGTGTGTAGAATCACACAAGCTATTCTCGCTCGCGTACCTACCTAATCTAAGACTTCTGCAAACTCGTTGGGAGGGGATACGTGTGTGTGTGTGTGTGTGTGTGTGTGTGTGTGTGTGTGTGTGTGCTTTCTTTGGTTTATCCACTTTAGCATTAGTATTGACCATTAACAACACACCGTTTCATTTCCACTTCGTCTCTGAGTGGCTGTGCATCATTCATCTAGTATCACTTGCCTGACATAGTTATTGCCCTTGAAAAACATCGAAAAAAAGTAAACTTGCTGTAAACCAAAATGCCTTTAAACCAAAATGATTTAGTAGGTCCCCAAAATTTCAGTTTCAAGGGATTCTACTGTATTTTCGAATTGTTTTGTTTTCTCTTTATGCAATTTAATTCACAAGAGTTTAGGGCTCATGTAAATGTTAATTTTCAAGACTTCAAATCCAAGAGCAATAGAGTATACCAAAAGTTATCTGCCCTGCGAAAAGTTATCACACCATTCATTTCATAACGGCTGAGTCCAACATTGCTGGCAATGACCTGATAAGACCTTGTCCTAGAGCTTCGATTTCTTCTCAAACAGGAGAGGACTTTATTCCAGCAATTTTTCATTGCCTCTTGAATTTCTTAGACATTTCATGGCCTTGGCACTACATTTGCAAACCTGGGCTTAAACTTGGCCAGGATATAACTGGGATGTTATCATCCTGCAGATAAGTCCAAGTGATCTGAACCGTGTGTGGTCTAGCAAATTTGTGTTGCAAAGTGATACTTCAATGTTTTAGTAGAAATGGTACAACAACAGGTGGAGAGACAGTATCAATGTAGACCTGGCCTGCTCATCTTCTATTGCCCCAAGCACCTGCTGTCTGGAAGATTACTGGACCAAGAAGGTGCCTGCCACATAAACTGCCCAACAGCATCCTTGGTGGTCCTCCCCAGGTATTGTCCTCTGGAAGAATACTGGACCAAGAAGGTGCCTGCCACATAAGCTGCCCAACAGCATCCTTGGTGGTCCTCCCCAGGTATTGTCCCCTGGAAGAATACTGGACCAAGAAGGTGCCTGCCACACGAACTGCCCAACAGCATCCTTGGTGGTATATATTGTCCTCTGGAAGAATACTGGACCAAGAAGGTGCCTGCCACATAAGCTGCCCAACAGCATCATTGGTTGTCCTCTCCAGGTATTGTCCTCTGGAAGAATACTGGACCAAGTTGATATTTATTAAGATTATGTTTGCAGCAAAACCCCTCGCAGCGTGTACTATGAAAACGGCAATATAAGAAAGCGCAGATGTAGGGGAGGCCAAAGAAAACAAAAACAAATTAATGTTCAGCTCGGACGACAACCAGTCACGGACCCCATCATCCAAGATCCCCACCCGTCATTATAACCATTAACAATGGCAAAAAGGTTGACGAAACCAAGAGAAATTCTGACAATGGAAGAAAGATAAACCTCATCCGCATAATGAATAATAATTGTTGAGCTTGATAACATTGAAGCTGACAAAAAATACCAACTTGAGCAACTCATTGAAACACACAAACCGGACATAATTCTAGCAACGGAGACACACCTGAACAGCCACATTGACAACAAATCGATTTTCAATGACAACTTTCTTGATCCCCCGCCATACAGAAAGAAAGGACTGCGCGTTCGGTGAAAGGGCCTACTGATTGCAGTCCAAAGGGATGTAACCTTTCAGAAGGAGGCAGAAACAAACTGCAAAATCATTTGGACAAAAGTGTCTTTAGAAGGTGGGGATGTCGTCATTGGCTGTTTTTATAGACAACCGTGTAGCGGAATGGAAACATTGGAACAATAACTATTTCTAAAATCTATGGAAATGGGAAGAAAGTGCCACATATCGTTTTAGGCGATGACTGGAAATTATGCAAGAGTTTAATCTCATGCAGGTTGTTATGGAACCAACAAGAGGCAGGAATACGCTAGATGCAATTTTCACCACAACCCTGATCTCACGGAGAAAGTCCGGAGGAATGAGTAACCACCATGTTGTTTTGGCCGACATAAAAACAAAAATCAAACTAAGAAAAAAAACCATCACGGGAGGTGTTCATATTTTCCAAAGCGAACTTTTCTGGAATTAAAGAGGATTTAAAAGATAAAATTGAATCATTTGAGTTTGATAAGGAGGATAAAACTGTTAAAGACAACTCATACTGAAAAAGACAATTAGCGGGAAAACACAGTTGCCGTGGATAACAGCACACATTAAACGAATGATCAGGCACAAACAAAGACACTACAACAGAGCAAAATGTTATCAGATAGCCGAAGACGGATAGATTCTGACAAATTTGCAAGGAAATTCACAATGAACTGATAAAAGAACATGATAGGTTCGTCAATAGCATGCTAGACACAACAAACAACACACACAAAAAGTTTGTTTTTTTGTTTATTGGAGGTTTTAGGGCCCCACGACACACGAGGGTCATAGAGGTACCCAGAGGAAAGTAAGGTGATAGAATTAGTTTGTTTGTTTGTTGGTGGTTTTAGGGCACCACGACACACTCGGGTCATAGAGGTGCCCAAGAGGAAAGTAAGATGATAGATTAGTTAAAAGAGCAGATAAATCTTGACCCTACCAGAG
>JBCIKM010060880.1:0-15270 GCA_039654465.1 Melibe viridis
GAAACGTCCAGTTTTATTGCGTTTTTTAGTTCTTACGGAAGTTCACATACTCCTACCACGGTATTTTATTCTCTTTGCAAACCTAGCTTCCAGCAGCCTCCATTCTTGTACTACTGCTATTAAAATAGCACAACATAATATCCAAATTCACTTGACCCTGTCATTGATATAAGCTATATAAAGCTGTATTTATTACGTCTTTTTATACAAACCATAAACAAAATAACACTCAGAATGGGCCATAAATATTCACATTTCAAACACATATTAGTTTTGCTTGTTTTAAACAAAATTCCAATATCATAAACAATCTAAACCATAATCAAACAGGATGCCCTGTGGTAAATCGGCTCATTGGTCTCCAACAGCAACTATTCCTTGGCTTAAGATCAAGTAATACCCTATATGTATTGCTCATAATACCACACAAGAAATACCACACAAGATTAGACACGGTGGACTGATCATCTGCCTCTCTTCATTTCTAGTGATCCAGAGGTTTTTCCAGTTCCTTGGAGTGCTGGGTCCTGACACTGCTAAGGCCATCTAAAGGGATAAGGCTAACAAAACATTTCGTCAGGAAAAAAAGACACACTTTGATATGGCCGCTTACCCGTTCCAAAGCATCCAGGACATTGGCAGGCATGTGATCACTGATCATTGTGGGTGAGACGAGCACCTCGTCAAAGTCTCCATTGTTGGCCCACACTGCCTGGTAGATTGGCTCCCTAGAGCCACAGCCTTTCCTTGAGGGATGCCAGAATGGGAAACGTTGGGTGATTTGAGCAGGTAAGTTGAATACAAAATTAAATATAAATACAAAGTTAGCAACCATAAAATCAACATGAGCTAAATAAAAAGGAAAACCATAATAATAGACCAGCATCAAATCTAGACTGCCACTTGCATTCATTCTTTCCTAACTCATTAAGACTGTGGAACAGAATCCCAGAATCCGTCAGATTCAGTCCAAACATGAACAAATTCAAGCCATGCCTTGATTGCATCACACTCAGATCAAGGTATTTAACAGTTCTCTCCATAGTCCATTGGAACTTAATCTGTTCTTGATGAGGTCTTACACACACATCAACAATAATACTCAGTTTCATTGAGTCAGGCAATTTAACTGCAGAAGAAGAACTTGAATTTAGCAGCAGGATAGCCAAACATCATGTGAAGAGGGAAAGTTGAGAATAAGTATAAGAGCGCAGTGAATACATAGGAAATGATCTAGAGGGTGGCCTAAGTTCAGGGTGACCGGAGATCCTCTGTCGCTGCTCTACATGCAAGAGAGCATTACAGGATCTTGGTAGACTAAATTAAGCAAATGTTTTCCACTTTTATTTCATTTTCGTCAACCAAAATAGAACCAAAGATATTCATAGTTACATTTTTAATTAATTTTACTGGCTATCAAAGCAATACACAATAAATAATATTCAACAGAAACAACACTGCAGCCATAAAATGGTTTCATGATAAAATTACAACAAAAAAATACATACACTTCATATCATAAACCTTTACGATCATTTGAGATGAGTGTATTTCTCTCTCCAGTATCTCTTTCTCACTATATCTTTTAAAAATAAAGAGTAAACACAACTATAGTTTGTCACATTCATTCAATGATTCTGACCACCACTGACAACATCAAATATATTTTGACCAAGCCCCATAGAAAAATAAAGAAATCATTTACTTAGAATTACACACATGAAGAAAAAAATAGGCCCTAAACTGAAAAGTGTCACCAACTTTTTTCTCTTGGGATGACTCCGTACAACATGGATGAGTTGCCCTGGTGGATACAGGGGTAGGTGTGCCGACAGCCCTATAGCAGAGTTACAGGGATGTGCCGTGACATCTCTCTCCTGCGTGTCCACCAGACTCCCACCAGATTTGCTGTTGCAGCACATCAGGCCTCGGGTGATGATTTTCCACTGGAATTTGTGTAGGAATTAAACAAGAGGTTAATGATGACAATCAAGACACAACAAGTGCAGGCATAGTCGTATTATGAAGTTTATGTTATGAAATTAGATTGGAAACATTTCTTAGGTTCATTTATGGCAGGTCTTCTATTATAGCTAGCGTAATAACTTATAATTGGCAATTGAATTTGCAAAGACAATTTCTTTGCGAGTCATTACTTAGTTAACTGAAAAAAATAAATAAATGCAGCACTTGAATCCTATTTAACTCAATTGAAGAGTAGGCAATACCAAGTACTGCATCATTCTTATTAGACGGACTTACAAATCTTACATCAATCACAGCTAGGATGAAACCCTAAACAGATGATAGGAAGTCGTCCCCTTGACTGTTTTAAAAAGGTAGCAGGGAATTTTGTGTATCAAAATAAAAAGAGTAAAAAAAAAAATCAACAAAGTTACCTTAGATTCAGTTGTCATCTTAATTTGGTTGAGAATATCTGTGCGTAAAACCTCCAGTTGTGGTAGTCCAATTCTGTGACAGAAATAAGAAAGATCCACACTATAACATGCATTAAACAATATTCCTTTCACGTTAAGTCTTCCGCATTCTGCACTGTTCTTTGATGCTGGATTTAGCTGTTTGTACAATTTTGTAAAAAGTCATTCTAAAGCAACTTCTTTAATAAACAGTCTGCTGTCAATGTTAGGCCACATACAGTTCCATTTCATCTCACACAAAAGACCTTTTTGAACGGCAAAGATTCAATAAGGGTATAAAACCTCAAAACATCTGTAATTCTGGCGCGATACCCTTGATCTAATTTACCTTGAATTTTCTCACTAACATATGGAGAGTAAAAGTCATTTGATTTACAGCCAAGGGTCACCACAAAAGTAGAACAAAGGATGATAAACTTTCAAAGCCACAAAACAAAACCACATTTGTCTTACGTTGCCTTTATTTTCTAAAAAAAAAAAACAACTTCATTGTATGCACACTTTAAATAGAAATATGAATGCTGGTACAAGACAAAACGAACACAAATCAAGGTCCCTGCTCACCTTGGCACACAATCTTTACCAACGACAATGGAAGTGATGAAAGATTTGGTAGCTTGAACACATGGTAATCTATCAAGATAAGAGAAAAAAATGAACTCAATTAAAACTTTGTAGTGTCAATGTACTGACAAGTAAAAATTCTTAATGAGACATATTAACAATACATTAAAGTATTCGGCAAGAAGATAAAAATATAGGCATGACTCACACAACTCAATTACTTTTAATAACTATGACGGATGATTTGGTCATCAAAATCTGATTTTGAATAATGAACACCAGCACCAAAAAATATTAACTTTTATTAAAAAATTACATTTTCATCAGAGTCAAAAATTTCAAGGCAATTAATACAAAATGAAATGACTGAAATAAACATACATATAAAAATTGTGGCTGGCATTATTTAAGATAAGGATAAAGGATAAAACAACACTGCTTCAGCTTCAAATAGGACACTTCAGCGTAGGAATTCATAAACTCACGTTAAAAGACCACCAGGGGGGCTGTAGGAGTAGCAGTGAAGTTTTGGATACGCGTCCTTTAGAAGTATGGACAAGATCGCCGCAGTGCCAGCCCCTAAAGAGTGGCCGACAAGAACCAGCTCATACTTGGAGGTTTCCTTTTCCTAGATGTACAAATAATTATATAAAATTAATAATTAAAAATACTCTATTGCCGTTAAAATACAAACAAATATAAAATAAAAAGTTACGCTCGTAATCTGCAAAAACTGAAGCCTTTTTGACTGAAGATTACAGGTATTGCTATAAGGAATGAAAATTTATTTTTGGACTACAAGATCACTTGCAAACACAAATGGATGTATGATACACAAGATGGATGATATCAGTATAACAACAATGATAGATTTCTATCACGCGTGGAAACAAACCTCATTCCTTGCCAAAGCAGCCTCCAGAATTCGACCATCAATCAGTTTGTTTTTTATATAAACTGCAGCCTGCACCATTCCCTGAGGAAAAAGGTTGGGGTGTGACATGAGTAGAAATAAATTGAATAATTGGAAGCGATGAGGTCAAAGCAAGGAATTCTAATACAGACTGCTAGTCTGTCCTTCAGATCTCCAAAAGCATACACTTGATGCCATCTGAAAATACTATTCCTTTCTTAACTACTTTTGCACAGCATAAGCAGAAAGTAACTGATGATGCATTATTCAATATTCAGTTTTTGTAGCCATTTTGTTTTAAGTTTCAAATTATAAACCAGCAGGAAAGAAGAAGAGAGGGTGTCCTAAGTTATCATGGAAAGAAATGATCAGCAAGGAACTGAAGCATGCAGGTCTGGCCTGAGACGAGGCAATTGATGTTGCCCAAGAGATTGGAAGTTGATGACAGCCCAATGGCCTTCAGTACGGGATGGAATGAGTTATACAGAAGGTATTTTCATATCACTCTCTTTTTTTTTAAACACAGATTATGATTCAATGAAAACTTCTATCATCAACAGAAATCTGTTTGGAAACAATTGCGTTGGAATTTCACAGCAAAGCCTTTATAAGCATTCAAATAGCATTTGCTCTGAGTTTCATCTCTTTTGTTTTCATCACCTAATAATTGTGATTCTATAACACTTTAATAATCACCCACAAGACAACAAGACAACAATGTCAGGGTATAGAAAAAGACCCAGAACCTAAATGCAACATCAAGACCATTATAAGGCTCTGCTTACCTTGTGTCCCTGCCAGTCATCCCTGGGTGTCTCCAAAGGAAGTGTCTCTGGTTCAGCTTTCAAATCTGTCAGCACATCCTGTCAATGATGTGTTAAAATTATTTTATCAAAACCATTTGACGGAGAAAAATATCCAAAATAAAACAAAACCAAAACAAAACAAAATAAACAAAAAATAATGGAACAGGTTTCCACTTCAATCTTCAACAAAGCTTTCAGCATAATTCTTTTTTTTTTAATTTTTAAAAAATAGAAAAGTTGATCTCCAACTTGTCATACTGTGAATCAAAATACAATTTAAAAACTGTTTCAGTCCAATTAGAGCTACAGTCCGGGATATTACCAAAAAAGACTTGGAAGACAATTCTTTGAATACAATATTTGAAACACCTGATGCATGTAACGTTACAATGAGATAATCTTTAAGATGCCTTCAACATCGTTCAACAAAAATAAAAGACAAAATAAATAGGTATTTCTAAATACGATCCTTAAAAGGAAACCCCCAACCAAACTCACATCATTTTAACTAAAGAAGCTGAGGAGAGAAAGCAGAAGACAATGAAGGTGACAGTTACCCTAGGCAGGAAAAAACATCATTTGGTAATAAAACAATTTTCCTATTATCTTCAAAGCAAAAATTAACTTCATGATTTGAGTGCAAAGGAGAGGGCTTCTGTTGAGAAAAAAAACTGACCTGCAGTGAAAGAGTCCCTCGAATTGCCACCACAACCTTTTTTGTACTGTGATCCAGGGCGACAAAGAAAGGGGTTTCACCAATCTACAGTTTGCACAAAAAAAAAAACAAATACAAAAAGCACAAAATAAAGGCACTTACACCATGCAGCTTGAGCAGAATTTCCATGAAAAAAATAACACGAATTGGAAAACCTTCTTACACTCGAGTGAGTAATTATCAATCTCAAATTTACTCTCCAAAAAAATTGTGTCACATAAATCAGTTTGAATTTGTTCTAATTATCCAATTTCACAGATTTTATCTTCAAGTAAGAGCAGAAAACTCTACAACAACTATTGACAATAACAAAATCGAGGTAAGCTTACATCAACATGATAAGTAGCATAGACCAAATCCACATCATAAAGGCCACTTATTTTCTTGGCGACGTTGAAGTTGCACAAACAGCAGTTGTCATCAACAAGCTCTGTGTTGTTAAGTCTTTTACAACAACAGCATCTTGTAAGAAAATAAAATCGATTCAAAATCATTGCTACAAATTTCAAGACATCTTAACCCAGAATCAAAAGGTGATATTCCAGAGTTCTATGAGTGAAATAGCTGCACTTTTCTTTTTAAAAAATTTTTTTCTAATGAATAAATACTACACAATGTTTACTGCCTCTTGCCTTATAAAGTACAAATGGAAATGAATAGCTTCGGGGTTTTTTGTTTTTTTTTTTCAAATTCTTTCTTAGCTATTCTGTCATGAAAAGTTATTAAAATTAATGCGAACCCCCAGCTCAATTTTGAGTTAACTCTGAGCTAAGTCTATTCCACTTGAAGGTGGTTGTGGTGATTTTCAGATGAGGCACTGCCCTGATGTAACTTGTTTTCATTTTGGTCCAACACTTGTATACCACTTCTGACGTATTGACCCTTTTATCTGATTCCTCAAACATCGCTACAATCAGAGTCAAGTGAATTACTACTGAAAAAAAAAAGTAGAGAATTAAAGAGTGATTGTTACCTCAGCATTGGTATGAGTCTGCACATCCAGGTAGCAGGATACATCATCATGTAAACTGGCCAACCATATGCAGCAAGAGCAAACCGCATAAAGTGGACAATTTTCTGGTAACTCTCCAAGACATCTGGCTGGCTGAGCTGTAGGAACTGGGTTTGTGGAGTGATTGGAACACCTGACAGGTATTGGTACACATCCGTTGACCCCTGTGAGAAAATAAGACATTGGTAGTTTTATAGATAATAATGAGATAATGTTAGATATAACAAAAGCTCATGCTACCAATACTCCAAGTCTTCAAAAATACCTTGCCAAAAGTCAAAGTCATGAGAAGGTGTGGATGTTCTGATGACCAAGCCGTGAATACAACTTATAAAGAGTAACAGTTCAGTATCATTGTTCGTGAAAACAAATTTCAATAGGTGAAAATAAGTACTAAATATTTTAGATGACTACAAAGATTTGTCATGGAAGACACCAATATGTCTGTTTGTCTAGACTTTTGAAGGATTTCAAGTCTTGGACATCACACTGCACTTCTAACCAAAAAACTTAACATTAAAAAAACAAAGATTTAAAACACAGATACAAAAAAAACCCCATCCCCCTAATCCCCATAAAAGCAGAAAAATTTACCTGGGAGATGATGAGTTCCATTCTTTGTTGCTGATATTTACGTAGCAGTACTAGCCCAGCCACCACATCTGAAGGTACCACATCCAAATCTCGGAAAAAGTCAGTGAAAAGCGCAGCAATCTCACTCATAGAGCTCTGAAATAATAGTAAAAAGAAAGAGATAGACTACAGGAACTTAACATTAATTGAAAAACCTCACAATTTTTTATAATTTTTTTTTAAACAAACAACAAAAAAGAATCACATTACTTTTGAATTCAATCTTTCTTAAACTGAAAAAAAAACCATTTTAAAAAGTGATGGGTATCTCTGTTAATGCCTATCTTTTATTTCTTTTATGACAGCTATGAAATTACAGGAAATGTCCTTTCATAGGTTAATCTCAGAGATGGAAACAGACAAATATTTTCTCATTTCAAGACTTTCATAATTTACCCTATTATGCCCCTTTCTCTCCACACAACAGCATAATATTTGGAAGCGGCGATCCCAACTCTCCTCATAAGCTCGAAAAGCTTTCCTGTAAAAATAGCAAAGAAACTAAATGGATGAAGAAAAACCAAAGGCATGCACCAAAAACAATAAATCCTCTATCAGAACCCACAATGAGACATAAAAGGAGAGGAACAAAAAAAGCGAAATTTGTGATGAATGAAATACTTGGTATTTGATATGATGCAATATCTCATCATACAAACTTTTCAGAATTGTGGCCTTTTTATGTCAGTCAAAAGCAAACCCTCTTTTCTACTAACTACAGAAAACAAAATGACATTTTGTATTTAATACCTTCTAAAACAATCAGGAGAAACTATATTTTTTCAGGGAAGGATGTCTAAGGGTTTTGATCTTAACAATTGAAATAATTTTCATAAGCTCAACATTGATTCTCTTATGTACTCAAATTGTGTACCTTAAAGTTTGATTTACTTTTTCTCTCTTTTCTGTCATTTTTTGCATATGTTTGTCAGTTTAATCAAGTTTGAACTTTTTACTATTTCACCTTTAGACGGCTGTAAATCAAAGAATACTGGACCAAATGTAACATTTTTTATATCAAAAGAAGCAGTGAAGAATTCTCTTTCTCTACATACAGTAACCATGGGTTAAAGATTATCAGTAATGTAAAACAAATCTGATTCAAAAGTGTTCAGATAATTTTGGACATGACTGTATACATCTGGATATTGACAAAATTACAAATACCTTTGTCTCCAATTCCTTCGACTACCAGACTGTCTGCGATTGGGGCGTCTTTTCTCTTTGCGCCGTTCTTTCATGGTATCCTGATAGCGTTTCATTTTGACCCACTTGCGACCAGCCGTGTCAAAAGTACACCACATAGAGATAAGGAATGCTAAGATCATGAGCCAGTTACAAGCCATCACACCTGAAAAGTGACAATAATACACATCAAATGAAATCCAAATGTTCTTTCACCTTTTAAACAGTGCTTCTTTTCCTCACAAGGTTTATTATTAGTGTCTCATACTATTCCTTTCCACTCTTTTTCTTATAACAAATAGTCATGATCTTAAATCCTCCCCCCCCCTCCCCCCTTTCACTTTTTCCCAAACAATCTCAATTTTTCTCTTGACACCCTGCCATCTCTTTCTCAAAGTCTTCCTCATAATCAATTCTAGACTACCAAGGAAACCAAAAGCTGAAATATGGTGACATCAATACCACAGGTCTACCAAGATGTTTAATAATCTATGAAGTTTTTAATTTCAAAGGCTCTTCAAATGTTTTTTAAAAATGTAAGAAATTAAATATTCGAATGTTCATTCCACTGATCTGGGGCACACATACTTCTACTTTACATTCCCTTAACCATACACATAATTTAACTGTTGCCAAAATCAGGGAAGGATTTTTCAAAACATAATGCTTCTTTTAAAAGGCTATAAATAATAATAATAATAATAAAAATTATCAAAATTATCATTCCTCCTTATAAAAATTATAATTTGTTTTGTTTGTTTATTGGTGGTTTTAGGGCCCCAAGACACAGGAAAGTCAAAGAGGGGCCAAGGGGAAAGTAAAACTACAAAAATGATTCAGTATCAATCACTATTATAATTATTATTATTATACATCATATAAAATGCCAAAGCACAGTTTCACAAACTACTTGTATCACAGACTGAATTCACCTACCGCACAGAGCCTTTTTGGCAGTGTCAAGAGCACAGTCCGTGTAGTGCTTGCTGGCCCATACAGCCCCAATAATCAGCCAAGTCAAATCCCCGATTCCCACAACTGCATGATAAGATAAAAACAACAACAGAAAACATAACGTTATAATGATTTGAGAAAAACTCTAATGTAGAACTGGTGACCCTATGAAGAGACACATTCAAAGACCAAATAGAGTATTAAAAAATTTCAAATACCACTTTGTTTATTGTTTATTGGAGATTTTAGAGCCCCACGACACACGAGGGTCATAGAGAAGCCCAGGGGACAGTAAGATAATAGAATTAGTTCAAAGAGGGAACAGCTCAAACAACAAACAGTAGAGAGACGATTTACACTAAAAAATAAATATCATCTCTCAAAACACATATCGACACCACCAAGAGATGATGTACAATGACAAAAAATATCATCTCTCCTTACAAAAATAAGCAATGGCCATCACCCATAACAGAATTATGGTCCAAGAAGACCCAGGATCTTTAAACTCCCTTTGTGTACAAAGGTACTCAGTACATTTAACTTGTGACCCTGCAGTTAAGTACCAAAAGGCATGAAATAAGGGATGACCATTGAGCTGCAATTTTTCCATCAATTTCTTAGCTCTGGGACAAAGATAAAGAGACAATTTTATCAACAGAGCAATTTAATACTTCCAGTTCCATAAAATGACATTTTATTTCAGGACCATGAGGTCAAGTTTTCATTCCAGTTCTTACCAATTCTGGCGTAGAGCAAATACTCTATGCTAGCACGCGGGGCTGGGGTTAAGATGGTTCCTCGGCTACTGACAAGAGCAATGGCACATTCCAACAAGAGGAAAATAGATAGGACTGTTATGAAGCCCACAATAAGATGGTGGAGATCAACGGAACATTCCAAACCAGAGTCAAAATCAGCAAGGACAACGACTAACACAAGACCAACCAACCTGGTAGAGGAAAAAAAATTAAATTTGACAATATCTTTTTGGTAATCATCTCTATCATTACTCTTTAAACATTGATATTGATACTTTAAAATTTAAGACAAAACAAATACCCTCAAATGAAATACAACATAAAATTCCTCCACGGCAGCATTCCCCCCCCCCAACCTGAATATCTTAACAGATGAATAGTGGGATTGCAAAACAAACCACTGAATATCAATCATGGAAAAATTAAGTTATGATAAATTACTTGTCTGTGAATCTTTCTCCAAATAAACAATGATCAGAAAGATATTTTTCATAACTCTGACTATCATCAAGGAATAAAATAATTGCAAAGTGATTTTTAAAATCTCAAAGTATCATTCATCATAAGTAAACATTAAATGAAAAAGTTCCTCATCAATGGTATTTTTTTTTAAAAGTTGGTGTATGTTGAATTTTTTGGTATCAAACTTTACATTATTCAAATATATCACTGTTCTTTGAATCATTACCATGCAGCCTTAAAATGTGCTCCAGAGGTCACACACACAGTTTAGTACATTTGCCAATATGGCTAAAGGAAACACAAATAAAAAGTAAAAGAAAATGACAATGACAATTTATTACCAGGCGGTGTGGAGACAAATGAGGAAAATGACAGGCACCACCAGGTCATCCGACCCAAAAGACCAGCGTCTTCGGAAGATGACGATCCCTGGCATAGTGGTGGTCCTTGGCTTCCCAGCGAGACGTTATTAAAGCACTGCAAATCTTTTATAATATCACATGATGACGGGTGTGGGCACCAGTTCTAACTTCATAATTCCCATGAGTTCACTCACATTCTTTCATCACTTGCTTTAAGATTGATCTGGAAGAGGGTGAAGTAAGAGAGAAATAAGCATTACACAAAATGCATTGAAAACTAATATTTTATCACCTAGTGTAGGATCTTCTCATAAAAACTCATAAATATTTTAAATTTAATAAGTCTGAAATTCTAATTTTCGATAACTTTATGCATGCTGTTATTACATGTTGAGATCATTTTAGATTTTTAAGGAATTTAATGAGATTTAGGTAGTCATTCAATGAATAGATTTTTTTATAACAAAATAGCATTATTTTCAACAGTGTTCCTGTCAAACCACAATTCACAGAGGCTACGCATTATAAAACTCCTGTTGTACAGAGATGTGTCGTAATTACATTTCACACTCCATCAACTGGAGGCCAAGGCATGTCTGGAAGCGCCTTCATAAACCTCATGGCATGTGTTGTGGCATCCTAAAACCATCAAGCAGGATCTGTGATCTTTGAGCTCCTTTATTAACAAACAAAAATTAAACAGAACTTGCAGATGCTCTAACTTACTCTTACTATTTCTTAGTTTATAATTTAGAACACAATAAGAGTTTTTCAGGTGAATCTGACAGATATATCGATGTTTGCCCCTTCGGGACGTGTTACTGAACTGACAAATCTTGAAAAATTTCATGCATTGCATTGGTCTCAATCCTTTAAGGAAAAAGACAAGGAAATCACAGAGGTGTACAGACAAAAAGACGATCATGTTTTCACATACATAGTCTAACAGATGTCATCTCCTCTGGTTATCAGTTCGACTGGAAGAAATTTCAACACTGTCTTCTCTGAGGAGCTGCATCCCATCTCCAGGTACCTTACCAGGAGCGAAGTCCTCTGATGACACATCAAGCTCACTCACACTATTTACCGGACTCACTTTACAAACAATCCTTCAAATTAATCAATCTCAACCGTTCACACGTTTTATTTGCCTTGCAAAAGAAGCGTGTCGGTAAGGTTTCAAAATCGAAAGTGAAATAGTTCCATATTTACATCTTGAATCATCACAGGTGGCCATAGAAATGCTGTTAGCAGACGATCGAAAAGTCGCCAATGAAAACTCTAAACAACGGAACCTTTCGGCACATTTCTCCGCTCATTACGCTGATTAAATTCATAGCTTTGATACTCACTGCATACATTATACGAGAATAACGTTCTGAACTGAAATACTCTTCCTTCCACCCAACCCTTGCGGACAAAAAGTAAAAAAATTCGTCAATAATCAATACCGTTCTGTGCTAGCTCACTCGCCATCAAAACATTTCGCGAACCGCAGGCTGAGCAGACGACGCGGAGGAAGTCGATGAGTGCACGGCTCGCGTGAAGCAGTGAGTGGGAGAGATACGCAAATCGATACACACTCAACTTGACATACCAACACACTCCAACGAATCAAAACACGCGCATGCACATGCACACACACACTGATCGACTTGTCGCCCTTAGGTCATGTGTGAGCGCGTTTGCGATAGACTGCAGTAATAGATGAATAGAAGAAGAAAAGGAAGAGCAATTATGAATTCTCGCCACACAATTATTATAGACAGGCTACGGCAAAAAGGAAGAAACATTGTAACAAGTAAAAGAAATACGATATTTATTGTGCTTTTCAATATAACCACCTGTCTGAAACTGGTGGTATGTTGAAATATGTATACCTTATTCAAGGCTTCCGTAATCTTAACTTGATTAAATTTACAATATATACTCAATAATTCAAGTGTTATCTCTCTCAAATTTAAGGGAAGTGGAGTAGGTTATTAAAAAGTTCGTTTTTTGTTACCTATGTTTTTCAAAATCTTATTGTTGGGTCGATTCTTTTATTATTAATATTATAAGAAACTAATTAATTATGAACACTGACCATTCAATTGACGCATTGGTTTCGCTTTCGTTTTGGTTTGTTTTGAGGAGAGAGTTTGTCGATCTTGTGTTATCCATCGCTTCCGGCATTGAGCCACTCCTTTTGGAAAAGGGGCGTGGCTTAACTCTTTGAGTTGAATTTTCTTATCTCTTTTCTTATGCTAAAAAAAAAAAAATGTTAATTGTCTGTTTACCATTTTTTATCAACATAAAATATGATCTTGATTTTCATAATATGACTACAATTTGGCTTGTTGCGAAGGAAATTGTGGCATTGAAGGAAAACAAATTAAATTGATAAAGCGGTGAAGCAGAACGATCATGGAGTCAAGCAGCTGTTCACTTCGTGTCTTCAAACAACAAAACCTGACGCCACGCTACAAGTGAACTCAATAATAATTAAAAACATAGCCTACCACGAAAGTTTCATCACAAACATTTTTTTTAAAGATGAAATAATAATATAAGGACAATTAGAGAGGGTTACGATGTGTGTCGTGTAAAACAGTTCTAAAAAGAAGGCAGGATATACAAACGTCAAAGTTATTGTGTAGTCGACTTCCAATGGAGCCCAAAGAATGCCTTCATCTGTGTTGTGCAGTATAAGAGCTATTATTGCCAGGGGTGAATCTAAGAATGGGATCTTCTGTTCTTTGTCATCGTTTTTCTTGTATCGACCCGCTTACTTGGCTCTGGTTATAGAGATATTTGCTCTTTGGGTCTATTGGCAGAGAAGTTCTGAGTGAGGTTCGTTTTGTCGATATATATATATATATATATATTACACAACGCCAACCTGTGTCCCTGCAATCATAAACCTTTGACTGACGCATCGCCAAAAACAAGTCCCTCTATTAATTACATGTGATTTAACGAAGCAAGACACGCTTTTAAAAATGAAGAAAAGGAATAATCGGGAAAAGAAGAAAAAAAGAAAAGAATTAGAGGGGTATCTGAACTGTCCCAATCTTCAAGTCTATTTTTTAAGGGTATGTACATTTTATCATTTTTTAATAAGCTCGGGGTCTTTTTCTTTTTTTAATAGGCAGGTACATTTCATTAATTTTTAATAAGTAGACGTAGCTATCTTTCAGTAAGTCAGACTGTTCTATCTTATAGTTCAGTGGCTTTTGAATATTGTAGGGTGCTTTTTTTTCTCTCTGCTGACAATTATAGCTTTACAATTCTCCGTCTCTTTCTCTCTCTCTCTCTCTCTCTCTCTCTCTCTCTATCTATCTATCTCTCTCTTATCCCCCCTCTCTCATTAAATTAATTAACCCTTTGATGATGATGATGATGATGATGATGATGATGATGATGATGATGATGATGATGATGATGGCAGTGTTGGTGGTGGACATGACAACGACGGTGGTGGTGGTGGTGGTGGTGGTGGTGGTGGTGGAAATGAAAACGACGGCGGTGGTGGTGGTGGTGGAGATGATAACGACGGTGGTGGTGGTGTTGGAGATGATAACGACGGTGGTGGTGGTGGTGGTGTTGGAGATGATAACGACGGTGGTGGTGGTGATGGTGGTGGAGATGATAACGACGGTGGTAGTGTGGTGTTCGAGATGATAACGACGGTGGTGGTGGTGGTGGTGGTGGAGATGATAACGACGGTGGTGGTGGTGGTGGTGTTGGAGATGATAACGACGGTGGTGGTGGTGGTGGTGGAGATGATAACGACGGTGGTGGTGGTGGTGGAGATGATAACGACGGTGGTAGTGTGGTGTTGGAGATGATAACGACGGTGGTGGTGGTGGTGGTGGTGGTGGAGATGATAACGACGGAGGTGGTGGTGGTGGTGGTGGTGGTGGTGGTGTTGGAGATAATAACGACGGTGGTGGTGGTGGTGGTGGTGGAGATGATAACGACGGTGGTAGTGTGGTTTTGGAGATGATAACGACGGTGGTGGTGGTGGTGGTGGTGGTGGTGGTGGTGGTGGTGGAGATGATAACGATGGTGGTGGCGGTGGTGGTGATGGAGATGATAACGACGGTGGTGGTCGTGGAGGTGATAACGACGGTGGTGGTGGCGGAGATGATAACGACTGTGGTGGTGGTGGTGGTTGAGATGATAACGAGAGTGGTGGAGATGATGGTAGTGGATGTGGTGGGGATGACAACGACAGTGGTGGTGGTGGTTGTGGCAGAGATGATAATGTCGGCGGTGGTGGTGGTGGTGGAGATGATAACGACGGTGGTGGTTGTGGTAGTGGTTGAGACGATAACGACAGTGGTGGTGATCTTTCTTTCTTTCTTTATCTTTACCTTTAGTACCTTTCGGTGTAAGGTTTAATAACTATGCACAAACTTTCGCCACTGATCCCTATCTAGACTCTTTCTTTTTGCATCTACAAGTTTACAACCTTTCTTTT
>JBCIKM010060990.1:0-15977 GCA_039654465.1 Melibe viridis
TTAAATAACCTCTTTTCAAGTAGAGAAAAGGAGCAGCATTCAAATCTTTATCATGAGAACACCAAATGAAAATCCGACTCTCTTGCCCCCCCCCCCCCCCCCCCTCACACACACACGCACAACAACAAGAATAAAAAGTTACAAAAACCTACTCGAAAATCTATGTTGTCTTTTACTTATTATTACTTATGTCATTATATGTAGCAACTGGAGTATCTTTTAATAAAGAGTTAACAAGAAGATAATGTTTTCTTTATTACAATGAAACCTCATCCAAAGGGATGGGAAAGGCTTTTTAGTCTTATGCCCATTAGACAGACCTCTTTAATCGTGCTATTTTTATTTTCCCATCTCAAGGCTAGAAAATTTAACATTGTGGATATGCTGTGACTTACCCCAAGCGTAGGGTGAGTGCCTGGGGCAAATCTTTGGCATGACAGTCAATCTTCTTTTTCTCTGTGGCAGGTGCTTTCTGGTAATATTGAAAATGTTCCAATTAAGGAGAAGGCCAAGTTTCCACAGTATTTCTTCCCAGAGGTAAATCATGTTCTTAATCTTTATGGACCTTTTTGTTTGTTTTGTTTTGTTTATTTGTTTGTTTTGTTTTGAGAGAATGTGAATTTGTAGATGCTGTCTGTTGAGTCTCTTTAGGAAATATGATAAGAGGTTAGGCAGTTAATTGGTACATTCAATACGATAGGTGATATGGTTGTTAATTGGTACATTCAATATGATGGGAGGTAAGGTAGTTAATTGGTACATTCAATATGATTTGAGGTAAGGTAGTGAATTGGTACATTCAATATGATGGGAGGTAAGGAAGTTAATTGGTATTCAAACTAAAAAAGGATCCCAATTTGATGTTCATTTTAACTCTAGTCAGCCAAGATTGTTCGGAAGGGGCATTAGTATGATGATTGTTTTTTTTTTTTTTCTCTCACTTATTTTAAGGTGCTTTGTTTTTACCTCTCATGTTCTTCCTTCTTCCTGTATTTTCCTCCCATAGTTCAAATGGTCTCGGAAGGGTTTCATCAGAACACGCTGGAGCATCAACAACTGGTTTGTATTGGATTTTATAACAAAGAGGTTGTTATCTGTTGTCTGAAAACATCATATTTCAACTTCCTGCTGGTGCAATAATGTCTTTATCTTTTGTGTTTTCTCTTCTTTGCTTCCACCTCTGATTTAACATTGTGGAGATAAAATACTATAGACTGTAAAGACAAGAATCAGTAGGATTAGTAAATGTTTATGTGTTTTGATATCATTGGTGACAATACACATTTATTTTTTCACTCCCTTTGAATCACTTCTCACTGCCTGAAGGTGTTTGTCTAGTTTCCTCACCATACGCACACTTGTGACATCTTTTCTATTGCAGTATATTCGACCTCATCAACATTCATCTCTTCCACGACGCTTCCAACATTGTAGCAATGGAATCCGTGAGTTGATGAAATCGTAGAACACAATGATTTTACCATTTTCTTTCTGCTATACTTATTCTTTTCAATATGATGTAAAAGTTCAATTGTAAGATTTTCGTTTAATATGAATTGAAATTTTCTTGAAGTTCTTTATTTCAAAAAAACAAAAACAAAATAGGGGTGGGGGGAGGGGGGGGGGGGTGTTAAAGTGGCACTCTTTTGTTTTACTAACATTTTATTTTATTGAATTAAGTTCATTGATCCACATTGTCTCCAAATTACCTATGCATTCACAAATTAAGTTTGCAAAACAATCTCTCCTTATTTGTTTAAAAGTATTTACAAACACCTAAAATGTTGTCATTTTGCTTTTTTCTCATTATCAACACTTTGCCCCTTGTTTTATGCAGAGCCCATCAGTATACTCAGCCAACAGACACAGGGCATTGTTGCACACACTACAAAGGTGATTTGGTTTTCCTTGTGTTTTCACTTACATGCAAGACTTAAAAATGCTGTCACAAGATCCAAGCTTGATTGAATTTTTACTTAGAAATTTGTGGGAATGACCAAGCATATTTTTTTCTTTATGGCTGTTTTTCCTGTTCGGAATTTTATATTTTTTTAGGGTTGTGATTAGTGTTCTTTCATTCACTTGATTAATTTAATTCCCTGAGAGTGATTTTCTAAACCACTGAAGTAAGAGGTTTTGCAACTCGAATTTTGGTATCAGCAGGTTTAAATTAGTGGGAAATCTAATAACAAAAGGACAAAAATGTGTTTGGTTGCTATGGAAATTCCGCCATATTGATTTGACATCCCCTAAAAATGCTCAATTGCAAAAGGCTAAGGCTTTAATGTACTAATTTCAAACTTTGTACGTATATTCTTTGGTTATATGTAAAGGATGAAATATAGCCCTTTTTTTAATATAGGAAGTAGGTTTTTGAAAAAAAAAAAAAAAGAAGAAGAATATGAATTTTAGCCTGTTTTCCATTCAAGCAATGTCAATTTCACAAAAACATGAAAGAAATCTTTAAAAAAAAACCCAGCTCTTTATTGTTGTTAACATTTTATTTGAAGAAAAGCTGTGTGTAATATCAAGTTGATTGGTCCATAACTAAAAAAGCCTTAGGGAAAAAGGTGTTCAAGAAGTGAATTTTTATGCACATGACAATGACTTTGTGGGCTCATAAAACAACATAAAACGCTCACTGCATCCTTGATTGATGGGCTCGACCACCCTATCTTACTTTCTTCTGTGTCTGGTCTTTTCTCTCCCAGCTGTTTGTAGTTTTTCCCTCAGTCAGGTTGAAGATATAATCAAATATGCATGCCTTTTGCCTAACCGCTTCTACGTGACCTATGACACCAACCCAAAAATGAATACATCATCATCACGGCAGTGCCTGCAGGCTCAGCCAGGTGACTAGCCAGTGAACCAACCACAGGTCTGGAAGAAGCCACGGTCAGGTTAAGGGTTACGTGTTGACCTCCCAACTCAATAAAGTGGGTCACAAACGAAATAAGCATGAGTAGTATCAGATGTATGCCATAGTAAATGGGTGTGTTATAATGATAAGAGAGGACTGCGATGATCCCAGACAGCACGGGAAGAAAGGAGAAACATAATAATATGAAATATCGAATTTTACGATATCCTCAAGCCGGGTAAATTTGACCATTTGCTTTGATTTAAATTGAAATTTTCATTGAACCTCCTCCACAAAAGGCTACATTTTGACAGGAAAACACTTCTTGTTAAGTATTGGAGCTTCAGAAACGGAATAAGGGATGTTCAAATTTAGTAATTAGCTAAATAACTGAAAATTTGATATTTTGAATCAATTTTCAGAACCCACAAATTACAACAATGCAAAAGATTGCAGTTGTTACTATTTCTCCTTTTTTTTGGTCTTTATAATTGTAATGCATGGCTGAGTTCAAAATGTATTTTCCTGGTTTCTTTTACAGGTTTGAAAATGACAAATACAGCAAGGTCCCTTTCTTTATATTTGGGGACTTCAATTTTAGATTGGACTCGAATCTCTTGATCCAGGTAACCCCAATTCACTTGTTAATTTGTTTGTTTTTTATTTTGGTGGGAGAAGGAGAGTGGGCAACTTTTTAGATCAGATAGGTACTTATTGAAGCCATGTTTAAAGGCTTGTGAATTTTTTTTATTTATTTTTTTTTAGTTTTCATGGGTGTGAAATGACTTTATCATTGTATTTTGATATTCTTGGATTTACATACTAATTCACATAAAACCTACTTAATTCCCTCTAGTTTCTTGAAACTTGTTTATACCCCGATCACACCTACGCACTGATGCTGTGTACGGACGTGACAGTACAGATTTTTGTCAATTTTTTACCCAAATTGACATACTCAGTACGGAGGCATCACAGAGGAGGTCCCATGTTGAATCTCGGAGAAATCCGCCGTAGGTAGTAGGCAGGCATCACAGACACAGCCCAGACGGAGCGATGGTGGCCAAATTTTGCAGACAATTTCCTGTGTTTGCCCTCAGAATGCTTATACATGGTCTCCTCCAAGAGTATTGAGGGCACAGAGAGATCACGGATGGTTGCTAAGGCAGTACGGACAGCGGCGTATACAGTACGCACAACAGCGCAGATTTTACTCATCTGCAAGTTTATGCCAATCCACTGGAACATGCAGTCGCTTAAAAAATTTGGCTGCAGATGCCGGTGGACTGGGGCAGACCAGACATACGCACAGATGCCCCAGAGAAAGTACGCCTTAAGTACGGATTCCTCTTAAATCTTGACAGATGCTCTATTCACAACCATCCACAGCATCTGTGCGTAGGTGTGATCAAGGTTTTAGACATGAAAAATAACAATTTATTGCTTTGTTACAAAATGAATGCTGTAACTTCTTGTATTTCTTGAACAGGAACTTACTCAGAAGCTTGTATCAAATCAAATCAAAGGGAAAAAAGACCAAGTGAAGAAAATTGAATATTCAGAGGAGGGAAATGGAAAGGTATGTTTTCTTTATTTATGTTTCCAAGGCTTAGCACACCTGTCAATGATGTTGCTCGTTTGTTACTTGTGCCACACATGTCTCTAAAGTTGAGAGCTCTGAAGCATCAATATTACCAGGGTTGCTTATTCTTCATACGGTGGACCGATCCTCTGCCTGTCTTCATTTCTTGTGATCCAGAGTTTTTCCCGGCTCCTGAGCTGGGTCCTGACGCTGCTTTTGCGGTACGAAGGGATATGGATAACAAAACAAAACAACTTATTCTTCATACAGAACAAGTTTGATTTTTTTTTTTTTATCTCACCATTTTAATATTTGAGATCTAGTTACATTGATCTCCCTTATTGGTACACAGGGTATTAGTTTCACAATTTTGATGGCATATACAGTTTTAAATGTCCTGTTCAATTCAACAGACTGTCTTGACCATTGAGAGCAAAGCCTTTGATTATTATGACAAGCATACAGATCTGTTTGGGAATACCGTCAAATGGGTAAGAAGGCTGAATTATTGTTGGGGTTTTTTTTGCCTGAAATTTATTGCTTATTTATATAAAAAATGAGTAAAGTTACTCTCGTGTAAATAGAGATTTTTGCCCTAAAACACTCATATTTCTTATTGTTTTTGAGAGTTGAATATATGTGTAGAAATTTTCCTCTCATAATAAATATTTGAAACATACTAGTTGTTGAAATCCTGCATATGCAGCTTGAACCGCAATGAAACCCAGTATTTAGGCTCTTGGTAAATGGTTACAAAAATATCCTTTTATTTTTAAAAAAAAACAGCAAAAAAAACTAAAACAAACTAAAACAAAACAGTTTTGAAAATAGCTTTCCTTATCAGCATGCCCCCCTGAGCATTATTAATGGTTGCAAGAAAGATGGACCCCATTTGTTCAATTGCTTGTAAATAGTGGTGTGAAAAATAGAATGAAAGCTAATGTTGAAATGTTTCGAATACAGGGTATTTTTTTGTTTGTATGTAGTGACCAAAATTTGAATTTGAATAACTTCAAATCAGTAGCAGGTACCTGAAAAAATCTTTTTGCAAAGCTTTTTGTCAGGTGTTAATAACAATATCTTACTAAAGACAGTTATCAAATTATGGTACTACAGCTGCACTGGGTTGTTTTTTGGATTGTGATGCACAAATGAACAGAAAAATGTCCATAATTACCTGAAATTTGATAAGAAAATGTTTTACATTTGAATTTTTATTAATATCATATAAATGGCAAGGGTAGCTTGAACAAAAACTGAATCAACGTGCGCACTTCTATTTTTTACCAGCATCTGCTGTCGTGATCTCAACTCTTGCCAGGAGTTTTGTGGTTTTTTTTCACTGTTCCTGATGCAAAAGCTTCCTTTATTCCCTGTTACATGTGCTTTAAGTCTTTTATAGAGGCTGAGAAAACCGAATATTTGATGCATTGTTCGAAAAGAAAAAAAAAAGTCCAAAAGGGTTATGTTGAGTGAGCTTTGAGTGCCAGGTGGTGGTTTTCCTACTCATTTTCTAACGGCATTGACACTGGCTGACTCGATCAAGTTCTTGTGCCATGTCTGAATGATCTTTGCCCCCCTGGAGGTGTTGCATGCCTACAGTAATCTCTCTTGTTAGCTCTCTGGTCTAATGTAGTAGACCTCAAGTTACGAAACTAAATTGGAACTTTACTGTTTCAATGCTACCATCCATCTGATTTTAAAGGTATTACATATTTATTTAGATGGTGCGCCACTTGTTTTATAGTGGTTCAAAAAGTGACGTCATAACAAATTAACCAGAATGTGTGCACCAGTCAAACAGGTATGACACAAAATGCCTGTGAATACCTGAGCCTTGACAGAAAACCTGAGCTTTCTATCTTTCTTGGTTTTTTAGTTATTCCAATTATAGATTGGAGCACAATAGAAAATACCCTGTAAGCATAATAATTATAATCGGTTAATGCTTACATTGGTCAATGCATTTACCTTTTAGAACCCTATTGTACACTAAAATCATTACGCAAAAGATATTACAGAATAGGATTGGGGAGAGGGTTTTTTTGGGGTAGTGCCAATTTTCACAATCAATTCGAACAAAGGAGACCAAATCACAAGAATTCCTTTATTAATCATACAGGCATTTCAAATTGTTGAGCTCTTTACTGCATTTTTAAAATTGTTGATTGAGTCTAAATTTTGCTTTGAAACTAAGATTATTCCAAACTCTGACAGTTCTTAAAAACAAATTAATTTTGGCGAATTCAACTGCACTTCAACTGCTTCATTTAATAAATTTATAGAAAGTTGTATGATGATATAGACAACTAAAGGCCTCAGTCCCTGTCATTTTCGAGTTTTGAACCAAATCTTTACAATTTGGGTACCTGATAAAACCCTGTGGCCGGTTTCAAAATTTTCTCTGATTTGAGGCGAGTTTTTAAGATTGTCATTTATCCCATCATCGCTTTTGATTACTTTTACTACACGTTTTCATTTCATTTCATTCCTGTATTTGCAGGTGCACCAGTTTGACACAGAAGTGTCACAGTTCAGAGATAGGTTGTTTGAATTTGATGTCACGTTTCCTCCAAGGTGTGTATCTATGGAGACCCGCACTTGGGCCATCTTTCATATTCAATGTTTTCTGGGGTAGGGTGGGGGGTAGATTAGTCAGTGGTTGGTTGACTTTGACAATGAAATATATCTAAATCTTCTGACAAACTAGGTTCTTAAAAAGAAAATGGTCATGGCAGTTGTTATAGGAACACAGATAACTTTATTGGACTCCCATGCCAAAGACTGTGTGTTTGATTCCTGCTGGGGCCATCGTGTGTATCATCACACTGCACTGCTGAATTGGGGCCGACGCCTGGGGTTTTATAGAGGGAAATCTATTTAGTTTTCATTTGTTGTTGTGGTCCAGAGTTGTTATTTGTTGAACTAAAATTCAATTCATTCCACCATTTCTGTCTGTCATTTGAAACCTTTTTTGGAATGATAAATTTTGACATTAAAGAAACAGACAGCTCCAAGATGTGACGATTAATTAAGCTTACTTTTATCTGTCTGTATCTTCTGTGTCAGCTACCCTTTCTGTGAGGGTCTCTCAGATGGTGTGACGTATATGAAAACCCGAGTGCCATCATGGTGTGACCGTATCCTCCTCACACACTCTGTCAAGGACATCATCAGTCAGGTAGGAACATACAGTTATAGCTGTAGGTTTGCAAAACAAACTGTCATATCTTAACCTTCTTAATCCGATGAACCCTGGACGCCCCAGTGCCTCCTATGATTTTTAATTGCACACCCTAATTTTAATCCCGTTTAAATATTTTAATCAAGGACTAAATAGGGTCAATATATTATCTTAGGGCTTTATGATAATGAACAAGAAAAGTGTTTTAAAATGAAGAAGAACTATATTTGACATAAGTCTCACACAACTGGCTTGTTACTTTACTTTTACATTCTCATTATTTACTTCTGAACACAGTCCTCATAATTTGGTTGATTCAAGTGTCCTTCTGTAAAATGCGTGGAAGCATACTCTCCTGGCACAAGTTTCTATTTCCACTGTTTGTTTCTTATGCTTAGTTGTCCATTGTTTTAAAACTCATGGAACTGATTTGTTTTGTCTCTATCTGGGCTATTTATAGAGAGAAATTTTTGTGTGTTATTATTTTTTTTGTCAACTTTGTGTTATGCATGTTATTTAGTAATGCAACCCCAATGCTCCACATTTCTCAAAGCTTTTACAATGTCAGCTTCCAAGCATCTATCAGACTACATTTTATCTCAACCCTTAGAAAATACTCAAGGCTTTTCTACTTGCTATAATTGGATGTCAGTAGCAGAACTTGTTTTCATATTTCTTTTGACCAAGTCTTTAAGCACATTTATTGTTTAAACATAATTTGTCTTTGCAATTTTATGATTAATGGAGAAAATTATAATCAGGCCTCTGGTTAAGTCTGTGTCACAAATTGTCTGCGCAGCCATGTCAGGCTTAAATCTTGAACTTCATGAAAATGTTGCATTAAAAAGATGTTTTTGTCTTCTTTACCAGGACCCTTCCCATCAAACTTCACGTTAAAAAGATGTTTTTGTCTTCTGTACCAGGACCCTTCCCATCAAACTTCATGTTAAAAAGATGATTTTTGTCTTCTTTCTCAGGATCCCTCCCACCAAGCTGAGTACAATGTGATAGGGAGAGAGATGTGCATGGGGGACCACAAGGTAAGTAAGGCTGCCTGATTATATCTCATCCCTTGGAATCTTGTTTCCGGATGAAAACTGGAGGATGAAAGCAATCCTCTGTATTGCATTATTTTTTAAAGCGTTGCAGTGTGATGAAGTTGGTGGAGGAACCTTGGTTTGACGTATCCACTCTTCCAGACTGACCCTGAGGGATGTTGGTTGAGGTGAAAACAGGTGTTTGTAACGGGAAAAGATAATTCAGATATAACATAACATTGAATGGATCCATGGAATTACTGACCAGCTGCACAGCTGTGGCACACGGTGATGGGTTGGCTTTGTTTTGTTTTTGTTTCTTTTTTCTTGATTAGTTTCTAACCCCCATAATCCGGACATAGGGAAATCCTTTAGCGAAAGCCCCATTTCTTGCCATCCTTTAACTGTGGGCGTTGGCCATGCCCGATTCCTAGGAGAGCGGGGAAGGGCTTGATTGTGGGCTTGTTTTCACATGAAAATAAAACACTGCACTTCCCCTGATATCGTCTATGTCTATTTTGATGCTTTAACCAATGAAATTTTACAAAAGAGTCTCAGGACTATGACATAGTTCTCATTCTACATTGAAAGGAATTGTCAGTTCAAAACCCATTTTCTCAACTGACGATTTTTGTCTAAAATTTCTGTTCTGAACAATAATTTACACTTTTGTTTACACGGAAAGTAAAAATCTATCACTATTCAAGCGTTTGGTGCATAAATATACCCATGAAATTTGATTTTGAGCTTTAAACTATTATTTTTCTAGATATAACGGACAACTGGTAAGTCGTCTATTTGGTATTGTGTTCTGTTTGCATAGAAAAAGATACATTGGTAAAAACAATATCATTTTGAGCTCTGTTCTTCCACCTTTCTTACGATATCAGGTTTGCCTATAAGAAAAGGGAGTATTTTGTTGGTGAAGTGAACCACCTGAACATTGAAAAACTGACCCCCTGTATGCAGCGCTGCCGTGAGCTGTCAGTAAATTTTTATCACATGAAGGCGAGTGGGCAGCCATGGAGCTAAGGTGTATAGAGAATTTGGGTTTTTTTGTTTTTTTTTTGTTTTTGTTTTTACTGTTTTCATGAATATCCTTGACTTAAAAACATAACAATCTCTTTAACAGCTGGCTTAGGTAAGTTTCATTTTGGCCAAAACTGTTGGTCTGGTGACAGTAACAAAGGTTTCAGACGCACCAGCCTCATTCATCTATCTTTGAGGGAACCAACTCTTTAGCATCAATCTGCTAGTAATACGCACTACCTGTGCTTATTCAAACTTGGCTTAAAATTACTTTACACCCAGTGGAGCAAGTGGCTTAGTGGAGTGGTAAAGGCTTTGCAATTACTCCCGCCCTGATGAACTGAGCTTGCACCCTGCTTTGGCATCACATCATTTCTAGTCTGCTGCTCCCTCAAGCCAAGACATCGCTCTCTCACAGGCTGATGTCGCTGTGGTCAGGTCGGGGGCTGTTGTGTGCACACTCGGTCAGTCAGTGTGTCAGGTCACATGGTCTTTCTCCACACAGGCAGGAGTCAAGAGTCACAATACTCTCATATTTTCTTTTCATGCAGGGTGGCTCTTCTTCCACTTAAGACCCTGTTAGCAGTTTTCCATTGTCACAAGTTCCGAGAAAACGATAGCATATCTGCTTTGGCTCTTCATTACTGACCAGGACAAGACATTAACCACACATTGCTCTCTTAATTGAACACAGCATGGGTCATTCCAGGGTTGGCATCAAGCTGTAGAAGGCCCTATGCACAGGAAAGAACCGTCGTAGACTTGAGCGGAGAGGCTGTATTATTTATTCTCATTAAGTTCTTGGAGTTAACAATCAACATAAGAGTATTTTTCACAATAAGAGTAAGTTTCCTCCTTTTAGAGATTTTTTTATTTGTGAGGAGTATTAATAATTCAGTACTCTTACAATGTCATTTCTAGCTTCTTTCCTCAAAGTTTTTCCATTGTAGTAGATCTACAAGAGCCTTCCGTGCTTTTTTCTTTCCAGAACATCTTCTTTGCTGTCATGACCTTGGCTCTTGATTTTCATTATTCCTATCAAGCATTTCATTACAATGATGGCAACAAAAATTCAGTCGACAATGTGATCTTTAAGAGTGTCATTGGGCTAAATAAAAAATGATAGCTCAAAATATTCATCAACCTGTAGAGTTTTATGACATCACTGATCCACAGGCCCATTTCTATTGCAAGATTTACAGCTTCATTTTTCCTTTTATATAGGTTTGCTTATAAAATTTTTTTTGGTCATATTTGTTTTGTACTGATCGATATTTTTATTGTATCTTCCTGGCAGCCGGTGTTTCTATTTGTCCACATGAAGCCAGGCAAAGGTAAATTGGATAAGCAGCTGTCCCAAGAAGTCCCCTCTCCCCGATCCGCCTCTTCCTCCTTCTCTGAGAACCCCCGAACTCGAACTCTCTCCATCAATGGGGAGCCAGTGGGTGGGCTGAATTTAAGCTCCCCTAAAATAGATCTTACAGAGATTAATATTCACGACTACGCCATTTTTGAGAAAGAGCAGGAGTTGATACCAGAGTTTAGAGCCAGCATTAAGAGTAGGAACTATGGGGATGGGGAGGGTGACAATGGCCATCAAAGTCCTCTGGATGCGGTGAAGAAGGTGGTGCAGCTGGAGAAAGTTCTTCTGAAGTGGCCCCGTCTGAGCCGAACGCGACATCATAGCTCATCCTCTGAAGACATGAAATCTGAGGACGAAACAGAAAGTGTTGACAGTTTAAAAAAACTTGATAGCTGCAATGGCTCGCATTCCCATGATCCACCAGTTAAGTGTAAAACAGTCGATGAACCACCTGTGGTTCCAAAAGAGAATAATAACAATGTTAACGCTGCGATGACTAGGGGCGATAAAGATAATCTGGTAGACTCTCAGTGCACTTCCTTTGAAACCACAATGTCGAGTTTGGGGGCAATCAGAGAAGTGGAAGACCTGGATTCCAAGGACAGGGCGGGGCTCAGTGTCAGTGGTGGTAAAAGCTGTGATATGCATGCTGCCTCTTCCCGTGCTTGCCCTGTGTCGTCACCGCCTTCCGCTGCTGGTGTGTTGTCCGAGGAAGGGAAATCCAACACGCAAGCCGCCTCTGGCTCTCAGCCTCCCCAAACTGGTTGTTGTCGCTGCTGTGTCATGCTGTAACTTCCTTCCATCTGTTTTTAGTTTCTTTTGTTGTAAGTGTGCATTTTTTAAATTTTGTTTTACTACTGTCTATATTTTTTAAATATCATTAATCTCTATATTATTTTAAGTATCATTAATCTCTATATTATTCTAAGTATCATTAATCTTGTCTTGTCTAACTTGCGACTGATAATTGAAAAATTCACGCATAACAAAGTCTTGTCTTATCATTACTAAATGAAATTGACATTTTTTTGTTTTTTTTTTGTTTTTGCTGTTACCCTCTTGTGAACACAGCTAATGTAATAACAATGCTGATTTTTATTGTTTTTATGCTCTGTCTTTATCAATTGATGCTGCAGTTAATGACAGCCTTTCATAATTCTTCATTTCTTTATTCCATTAACCGACGACTGTCAGGTATTCTTTTTTCTACCCCCATAATTATCAGCTTGGGGACCAAAGAAGATTTTGGGGGAATCTGTTAATGCAATTTTTTTTCTTCTGTTTTGCAGCATTGTTTTTTGGGTTTTTTGTTTCATTTTTTGAAGTACCAGTATCAAAGCTTGGTGGTTTGTTTTTTGTTGTTTTTATTTTTTAATTTATTTTTTTCGTTCTGGGTTGGTTTTATTTTTCTGTGGCATGAAATTTTTGCAAAGTTGGTTGATGAATAAATAGCAAATTTGTCTTTTTTTACAGTCGATTTTTTTCCTTTTGTCGCATCTTTTGGATGAGTTGTGAATGATTTACTTTTTTGTTGTAACTGGTCACGTCCAAAGGATACACTCCTTGATTAGCCATAGGACACCTTTAATCACCATTAGATGTTTTTTGTTTGGTGTTAAATATTGTCATATCTGATCTCTCTCTGTTGACTCCACTAAGAGAAAGCTGCCACAAATAATATGACTGACTTACTGACTTTGTTGCCCTTTGCATTTCGTCTGTCCATCGATGGGGACGCCTCAGTCAGCCACTCCCATCAGCTTTCTTGTTTGTTGCCCTTATGTTTGTCTAGACAAATAATATGACATACTGCTTTTTACACAATCTTAAATGAAATAAGAAACAACTGTTCATGAGTAGAGTTGTTCCATTTGGGGAGGACACTCATTCTGACTTCCAGTCATCTGCCTAATGCCACAAGCAGAGTGGGCGCGTTGTGTGGTAATTTTTGGCAGGGTTTTTTTTATCCTTAGATTTTTTACAAATGGACTGTGACTCCACTCAAGTTCCATTCATTGTCTGTTTGGAAACAATCCTAAACTCAAATAAAGGTGCTGCAAAATTCCCGCAAGACGTGCCCATTTTGATCATGATTTAAGGGGGCAGTTGGTGAGGTAAGGGCCATGGCTTTGCAGGACTTCATTCGTTTACACATACAGACACTTATCACCATATAGAATTTACAAAGGCTGAGTTTTGAACAGGTTTCTCAATGATTAAATTTGAAGAGCGGGGAATTAATAAGAAGAGTCTTTATACAAATCTGTGGAGAGGTGAAAGGTCAGGGCGTTTTCAAAAAGGTCATTGTATGTGGCATCAATATGAAAACTTTCTAAACTAATGATTAAAAAATTATGGTGTTATTGTGCTATAAAAAAATGCCAAAGGGTGTAAAATTGAAAAAATGAATTATTTGCAATAGCATGTTTTCTTCTTTTCGTTCACTTTTCATTTATTGTCCTATCTTTGCTGGAGAGTGTTAATTTAAACAGCCAAGATTTTTACATTCAGTCATTGCATCAAAAATTTAAAAAATACCTTGTTTTGTTATCTTCACTAAGAATAAAAAGGTCTTACTCTTTGACAAAATAATAAATAAAGCTATTTTGTTATGTAGAAACCTGCCCTAAAGAAAAGTTTCAAAACTTCTTCAGAAAAAGTCCTAATATTTTTTACCTGCCTGGCAACATCTTGTGGCTGTGGCCTGAGTTATGCCACAGAGTAGATTCTGATGCGGTGTGGATGCAGCAGGGGGCATCTTTTTGACTTCCAAAGATTTTATTTTTCAACAGGCTGTACTCTACGGACTCAAATCTAGCGGAATGTACAGTCTGTGTGTAAACAAAATCTTTTAACATAAAAAAGACGCCTCCGTGCCGCATCGGGGCAGTGTCGGTGTCCTACCTGCTCACGGTATTTTAGCAATAACTTGATCGGGAATAAACCGTAATAATGTTTTTTCCTTTTTTTTTGTCTGAGGAATTAAGGAGAAGTTGTGAGTCATGGCTTTTCTGACTCTCAGTTTTATGTGTCTTGCTACTCTTGGCTCTTGAAAGAGGCTTTTATTTCTTCTTTTTATTTTGGGAAGATTGGAGTTTTGTGCTATGTTTGATGTTGTAATTAGCTAAATGGCTCCTTTGTTTGTTTGGTGTTTTTCCTTGCTGATCTTTAAAAATGAAATGGCTGTTTTTGTGTTTTCGAATAATTAATTTAAATTAAGTCTTTTTCTCTTTACTCTTTTCTCTTGGTTGCAAACTTTAATGTGTGAAATGAAGGGAGCCTTGTCATTAATGTTTCTATTGATGTGAGTAATGATTGACCTTAAATTGCTTTAAAAGGATGGAATCCCCTTCCCATGTAAACAACACTATTTTAGTTAACTCTATTTAATTCATTGATGATTATTTATCATGCAATAGTTTGACAAATACCCTATGGGACTAAGACATTTTTAAAATTACTTTTGTGGACTTATATGGATCATGTCTTTTCTTGGGGTGTGGATATCAGTAAGTAACTACAGAATTAAACGCCCTTAATTTTTTTAGTTGAGCTGGGAAGATTTCCGCTCTTTTTGATGCATTTAACCCGTTGGTTAGTATATTAATGCATATTTCATGCTCTTTCTTTCTGTCCTCCCCTGACCTGCCCTGTGCAGCTCCCATCCCCAAAGCTGAACTGTCTGCTCTGCCTGGCACAAGTGACATCATCATTCCCAACACACAGGTCAAAATCTCTGAGGTTGACACCACCCGCTACATCCACATCCGACAAGGAGAGAGCTCCACTCGCGTCTTCCGGGAAACTTCAGTATGACAACATCCCCTCGTCAAAGTTACAGCTTTCATTAGGTCACTATCCTCATGGCATTCTCTAGATAGCTTCTTGTCACGTTTAATTATGTGGTGATTTTTTAACTCATTCATTGGTTTATTTATTTATTAATTTATTTCTGAGCAAACTACTCCATAGACTAAAGAGCTGATGTGATCTATTCGTGGATGGTGTTTTGATCATCCATCATTACATAGTGTCCAATACTCTCTCCTGCCATGATATGGCTCTCGTGTTTACTAGGCGCATGTCAGTCTTTTTTTTTATCATTACAACATACACATTTTTCAGCGTAATCTCATTTATGAAATTTTACCCCTACCATAAGAATTCAGATGAATTATGGCTTGGACGTTGTCAAGAGAAAGCAAATGATGAAGCGAATTAAAATATCCAAAAATACCAGCAACTCTCCGTCCTCACCTTCTCATGAAAAGTAAACTAACAAAATTGACTTGCAAGTCATGAATTAAGACTTCAGTGTTGTGTGCCATTGTTTAACCAGATATGGGTGAATCAAAGGTGAATCGATGATATCAAATGCTTATCGGAAAAGGTTTGACATAAACCTGATGACAGTTTGTCATTAAATAACAGGCAAATGTTGTACCATGCTTGGTTTGAATAGCGCATTTGTTTGGATTCAGTAGATAAATAAAAAGAGAGTTATCTCCAACAGAACAAGGAAGGGTTCCTTGTAGGAGGTGGAACTCAGAACATTGTGAAAAGGATTGATGCAAAAAAAATCCCTTGTGTACATAATATGATTATGCTTTTTTCATATTGACATAATTATGGCTGCCAGGTTTGAAGAAAAATGCTTCCTTTTCTTAAATCAGAGTGCTCGGGTAAGAGATGGAAGAAATAAAATCATCAGTTGTCTCCCTTTCCCAATGAAAGTTAATCACAGTACGTTTTAAGTTCCAGAAAAATCAGGATTGCAGGAATTTGCATAGAGCCAGTACAGGCAGCCAATTAACATGATTCACAAACTGGCTTGTCAATTACTCAAGTGCTCGGGTAAGAGATGGAAGAAATAAAATCATCAGTTGTCTCCCTTTCCCAATGAAAGTTAATCACAGTACGTT
>JBCIKM010060991.1:0-15268 GCA_039654465.1 Melibe viridis
CTCTCTCTCTCTCTCTCTCTCTCTCTCTCTCTCTCTCTCTCTCTCTCTCTCTCTCTCTCTCTCTCTCTCTATCGTCACCCAGCAGTGAGGTTTTAAGGCTTGCAGCTCATCCCCCTTCTATCTGATTCATAACCCTGAATTGTTGGTTGGAGGTTAAGGAGGAGGCTGATGAGAGGAAATTAGAGAAGAAAAAAAAATTACAACATGAGGGTAACGATAATGAAAGATTATGATTATGATGAAGATGCTGTTGACAATTATGATGACGGTTATGTGAGAGAGGTGATGATGATAAGAAGGAGGATAATGGCGATGATGAAAATGTTGATATGGAAAAAATGAAGATGAGAATGATAATGTACTTCATGTTCCAAGACTTGGTAACTGCACCATTTCAGTATTTATTTGTCACACTGAGCAGTAAAAATTCCCAAACTTTACCCATTGGACCTGAAGGGTTATTTCAAATTCTGATTTTCGCCAACCTTCTCTTCCTGACAATGAAACCCCCTACTCCCTGCTTTTTTTTTTTTCTTTTTCTCGACAACATAACTAAGACTTTCAAGTAATCTCTCAATTTCTACCCCGCTATGAATACCAAAATTTGAGTTTTGCTGTCCACAATACTAGCTTAAGACCTAATAAAACTATATGAAAAAGATGTGAGCTACGAAGAATTGACTTGCTAGATGATGACAGTCTGACAATGATTTCAACAGATTTTTAATTGTTTTTTTTTTGGTTTTTTTCATTCTGAATGAATTGTTCACTAGCTTGTAGTTGTATTACTGAGTAAAGAGGATTTTCAAAATAAGGTACTTTCTATTCAAATAATAAAATCCCTTTCTACATATCAATTGACATAAAATGTATTTTTGTAATATTTTTTTAAAAACTGTTTAGTTTTTCTCCTTTTTGTTCTGCATGAGGCATGGTGTGATCCTTTTGGTTCCTACGTGTCTTTAGGTAGCCTGCCATTTCCTACCTGTGTTGCATTCAACTCAGTTGTATTACCAATTGGAAGATGCATTATATCAATTTTGTCAGCCACAAACCAGCCAATTCTGAGATTCGATGACCTTTCAAACTATTGCACTATACTACAAAAGTATGGAAGAGGCCACAGATAAAGTGTGCACGCTTATGAGCAAAAAAATTATTGGAATCTTTCAAAGTAGTTATGAATATATTTTTTTCCCTTCATTGCTCATACTTCATCCAGTTAAGCCAGTGCCAAAACTGATGATGACTTTGAAATGTGTCAAAGCATCGACAAATTGCAATGGTTCAAAACACATTAATAGTGAATCTATGCAGGGTGGGGGGGGGGGGGATTTTATTTCTCCTGTTCATTTTTTTTTCCTTTAAAGATTTGGCCATTGGGTTAAAGATAACCAGTCAATACCAGAGTTGGCTATACCTGGAATTTTGTATGGGGTCTTGTTTATTTGTTTGTTTTTTACAGTATGACAATATATAATGCTTTTTAGAGTTGTAGCCTTTTTAAGGGGGCGGACTCAGCAATGACATGGCAGGAAAGTTACTTTAATTTTTGGCTTGGCTGTGGTTTGTGCCTGACACCATCGACATGTGTCATTACATTTCAAGTTGAATGAAAGAAAGATGATTTGGCTAATGCCACAAAGTATTTTAATGTTTTATGAAAGCTAAAATGATATTCTCGGCACAATATCTATGTCCATTTAAACTGGACATTGATCACCTGAAATAGAGGGCATATTGAAACTACTGACACAAAGGCCTGATGCAAGGGCCTATCACTGTTTTACTTTGTTGTTCTGAACACGATAGATAATGAATTTCCAAATAAAAATGAGAAATATTAAATTTAAGACTTTTGATCATAACAACTTTAATGTTTTGAAATGCTGTAAACAACAGCTTTTAAGACATTTTATGTAATATTACAATCCTACCAAAGCATTATTTGATTCTCTCTACGACTAGTTTTCTCATCTCATAACTAACAAGATTAAACTTCTCTCTCTCTCTCTCTGCAGTTGAAGAGCAAGTACCAGAGGAAAACACTTACAAAAAAGAGATAAAAATTGTACCAACAACTACAGATAAAATTCCAAAAGATGTGGAAGAATCGACATTCAAAGATACAATTAAATTTGAAGTTCAACAACCTCAGGAGCAAGACAGCCAGGACACAATTGTGAGCAAGCATGTAACTCAGGTTGAACAGCCTCAAGAGGAAACTGTGGAGATCACTAAAGAAACTATCATTGTGGAACATGAAAAGCCTCAGGAGATCAAATTGATAGAAGAGGATGTTGAGGTTTCCTCTTTTGAAGAAACAGTTGAGGTTGAAATTACAAAACCCAAATCTGAGGACACAGAAATACACAGTGAAACTATTCAGGTTCAGTTTGAGAAGCCTCAAAAAGTCACAGAGGTTGAAGAAATTATAGAGACTCCTACTGTCAAGGAAAGTGTAGAGGCCGAGACAGACCAACCCAAAGAAGATGTCATCGAAGAAACAAGAGAAGTCATTGTGGTTGATTTCGAAAAGCCTCAAGAGGTGAAAGAAGTAAAAGAGACTGTAGACGCTCCTACAACAGAAGAAACCACAGAAACTGAAGTTAAACAGCCTAAAGAGGAAACTGTGGAGATCACTAAAGAAACTATCATTGTGGAACATGAAAAGCCTCAGGAGATCAAATTGATAGAAGAGGATGTTGAGGTTTCCTCTTTTGAAGAAACCATCGAGTTAGAAATTACACAACCCAAATCTGAGGACACAGAAATTCACAGTGAAACTATTCAGGTTCAGTTTGAGAAGCCTCAAAAAGCCACAGAGGTTGAAGAAATTGTTGAGACTCCCACAGTCAAGGAAAGTATAGAGGCCAAGACAGAGCAACCCAAAGAAGATGTCGTCGAAGAAACAAGAGAAGTCATTGTGGTTGATTTCGAAAAGCCTAAAGAGGTGAAAGAAGTAGAAGAGACTGTAGATGCTCCTACAACAGAAGAAACCACAGAAACTGAAGTTGAACAGCCTAAAGAGGAAACTGTGGAGATCACTAAAGAAACCATCATTGTGGAACATGAAAAGCCTCAGGAGATCAAATTGATAGAAGAGGATGTTGAGGTTTCCTCTTTTGAAGAAACCATTGAGGTTGAGATTACAAAACCCAAATCTGAGGACACAGAAATACACAGTGAAACTATTGAGGTTCAGTTTGAGAAGCCTCAAAAAGTCACAGAGGTTGAAGAAATTGTAGAGACTCCTACAGTCAAAGAAAGTATAGAGGCCGAGACAGACCAACCCAAGGAAGACATCATCGAAGAAAGAAGAGAAGTTATTGTGGTTGATTTCGAAAAGCCTCAAGAGGTGAAAGAAGTAGAAGAGACTGTAGACGCTCCTACAACAGAAGAAACCACAGAAACTGAAGTTGAACAGCCTAAAGAGGAAACTGTGGAGATCACTAAAGAAACTATCATTGTGGAACATGAAAAGCCTCAGGAGATCAAATTGATAGAAGAGGATGTTGAGGTTTCCTCTTTTGAAGAAACATTTGAGGCTGAAATTACAAAACCCAAATCTGAGGACACAGAAATACACAGTGAAACTATTGAGGTTCAGTTTGAGAAACCTCAAAAAGTCACAGAGGTTGAAGACATTGTAGAGACTCCTACAGTCAAGGAAAGTATAGAGGCCGAGACAGAGCAACCCAAAGAAGATGTCGTCGAAGAAACAACAGAAGTCATAGTGGTTGATTTCGAAAAGCCTCAAGAGGTGAAAGAAGTAGAAGAGACTGTAGACGCTCCTACAACAGAAGAAACCACAGAAACTGAAGTTGAACAGCCTAAAGAGGAAACTGTGGAGATCACTAAAGAAACTATCATTGTGGAACATGAAAAGCCTCAGGAGATCAAATTGATAGAAGAGGATGTTGAGGTTTCCTCTTTTGAAGAAACTATCGAGTTAGAAATTACACAACCCAAATCTGAGGACACAGAAATACACAGTGAAACTATTGAGGTTCAATTTGAGAAGCCTCAGGAAGTCACAGAGGTTGAAGAAGTGGTTGAGTTCCCAACTCTGAAAGATTCTGTTGAAATAGAGATTGGGCAATCCACGCAGGACAGCATTGAAGATACAGAAGAGACAATTATTGTGGTAAAAGAGAAATCTCAGGAGGTTGAAGAAGCTGAAGAAGATGTTGAAACTTCATCTCTTGAGGAAACTTTGGAGATTCAAATCATAGAACCTGCTTTCAATGTCACTGAATCCCACAAAGATGAAATTGTTCTACAATTTGAGAAACCAAATGAGGTAGAAGAAACAGAGGAGGAAGTTGAGGTCTCTATTGTTGAAGAGTCTGAGGATGTTGAAGGTGACTCTTGTCAACCAACAGTAGATGAAATTAAACCTCAAGAAGAGATTGTAAAAATTGATTCTGAATTACCTCAAGAGGTTGCCCTTAATGAAGAGGAAGTAGAGATATTATCTGTATCTGGAACATCGGATATAGAACATGAGCAATTGATTGCGGAGATGGTTGAGAACAAAGATGAAACTGTTAGCATTGAAACTGAAAAAGATCTTACTGTGGATGAAACAGAGGAAAGTGTTGAGCAACTGAATATGGTTGAAATTGAAACTATGAGTGATAAACTTCAAGAGAAAGTCATGCATGAAGTATATGAGACAATTCTTAGTGAAGAAAAGAAACCTCAAACTGTAGAAGAGTCGTATGAAATTGTTGACTCCGTGATGGTTGAGGAAGTTGAGGAAACTGTAGAAGATAAGCCTTCCTCTGAATCTTTGAGTACCCCTGATGAAAAGATAAGTGTGAATGAAACTGCACCTCATCAAGTTGAAGAAGTTGTTGAATCAGTGCCTACAGATTCTCTTGAAGACACACAGGATATCAGTATTGCAGAGAGCGCCTCTGATATCATTCCCAGTTCAGTAGAAATTGTCACTGTTGAATCAGAGAAACCAGTAACTGTTAATCAAGAGGAAGAGAAGTTTGAAATTATTGAAATTGAGGATGTGACATCCCCTGAAACTCAAACTGTTGATTTCAAAATTTCTGAAGAAGAAGAAAGTGTTGCTCATATGAAAGTGGAGGAGGAACAGCTTTCAGCCCCAGAAATACCTCAAGCAGAGGACGTTGTACTGGAGACAGAAATTTCTGTCAAACCAGAAGAGCCAGAATCAGTGGAAACAGAGTTTGTCATGGTTCAGAAAATGCCTGAGGACACAGAAGCTGAATTTGAAATTGTGGCCCCAGAGGAGCCCGTGCCCAAAGAAGAGCAGCAAACGGAATTAAGTATAGATGAAAAGAAGAAACCCCAGTTCTACACAACCTTGAAAAATATAACTGTTATGGAATCAACCAAAGTAGAAATGGAGGTTTCATTCTTCAGCAAACCTGCACCAAATGTCATGTGGTTTATAAATGAAAAGACAGTCACTTCATCAGAGAAGGTGACCTTGACAACCACCGAGGGCTCTAGTCATCTGACCATTCCAGAAATTGTTTTGGAGCAGCAAGGCATCTTCAAAGTGGTTCTGGAGAATGAGTTGGGAGAGGCAGTCACAGCTGCTGAAGTCACTGTCATACGTGAGTTTCACACCACATTGATTGTGATCAAGTGTTTGCACTTAACCAAAGAAACATCATTGAACACTGGCCAAATTTAGTCAAATATATCTCATTGATTAAATATTTTGAATTTTCATCTCAATTAAAACTGGCTTTTCTTTGTGCATGCTTGTTTTATATTTCAATATCACTCCCACTTCAAACAATGCAGAAATGTTGATTGCTCAGTGGGATAACAATTGTAAACTTAATCTGAAATTCTTTAGACTTGGTTGTGTTTTTTTTGGTGAATTGCCTTTTTTTGGTTGTTGTTTTTGATGGTGTTGTTTGTTTGGGGAAGGGGGTGGTTTTCTGTTTGTTTAATTTTGGTATTTTTGCTTTTGTTTTTTGTTGTTTTTAGTGTTTCTTTTGGGTTTTTTTTTCTGATTTGTGTGTTTGTTTTTGTAGGGGTTTTTACCCCTTTTTTTAAGGGTGGGAAGGTGGGTAAAGTGCTCTTGTAATTGGTTGTTTTTGTTTGGGGTGAGGGGGGGGGGGTTTCAAGCAGAAGCAAATTACATATAAAATCCTTAAATACTTTCCAAAGTTTTGAAATCAAAATAGAGCCCAGCCTACCTTTATTGTCTTTACGCCTCCAAAGAAATATTTGCCCCTTTGGAGTTCTTTGTTTTGCTTTATGGAGTAGTATTTACAAAGAGGAGAATTGTATTTTATTGTATCCTCTCATATCATAGTTAAGAGGGTCACTCCAATTGACAGGTGTTTGTTGAAAAAAGACATAAAAATTTATTTCTTCGGTTGGTTGAAAGCTTCTTGCAACAACTGGACTGCTCACAGTGTCCACATTGCATCAGGGCACCAAATTATGCCAAATGACTAAATTGGAGGCAGGACACATCATAGTTTTACCATATTGTACCAAGACGGGGTAGATACACACAGGATTCTGGTGTGGTTAGAGACTGGGAGTCTGTGTCTGATATAGTCTCTCAAGTCGAATGCTGTAGGTTGGAACAGGGTATAGTAAGATTCCTGCCACATGTTCTGCTGGTCTTTGAATATTTCTTGCATAAACAATTTGCTATGTTACTTCATTTTTTAACCTAGTTTCTGGCAAACTGGTTGGTCGTCATGGTATAAAAGTATGGATGTGACTGTCACATATAACACAGGATAGATCAAAAGGTACCTTCAGAGGCAAACAAGTTGTACAAAGGTATTTTGACAGTCTAAATTCAGAGGCATAATAGTGACAACTTTGTTGAATATTGATTTTTACATGGGCAGTATTCTGCATCTTTATCTTTATCTGTATCTGAATTATTTATATCTATCCCGCAGCCCGACCCAAGGAAGAAGAAGAGCCAGCCCCGGTGGTGGTTGAAGAGGTCATTATTCCAACAGAAGACATTGTGGAAGAAACTACCACAGTTGACTTTGAAATTGACGTTAAAGAGAGTGAGACGAGTAAGTCTGTCTTTTCAAACTAGCCAGTTAGGTGCTGCTGCAGGCTATAATATATCAGGGGTCCCCAATGGGTGGGTAGTGACCCCCTTTGGTTTTGCATGGCCTTGGTAGGGGAATTGTGAAGCCTTCATAGGGTAGTCATGAAGTCTTCATAGGAGAGTAAAATTAGGCTACTGATAGTAAGCCCTAAGTGAAGTGTTATATAGCTTTTTAACTTTTAAGCAGTTGGGCGTGAGTGCCAAACGGTTGGGAATCCTTGCTGTATTATATGGACTACATGAAACAAGAAAGCAATTCTTACCTTCAAGTGAAGCTTCCCTCTATTTTTGCTTTATGTAGTCTTGAACAACTTTTAGCGTAGTTGACAATAAGCCCCTCCCCCCACCCATAAAAAAAAACCAAAAAACAACAACAAAAAAACCAGCTAAGCTTAAAAATAACTTTTTTATTCTTTTTATTATTTGGCTACAAAAGTCTTATTTGAATTGAATTTTTCTCATTATATTGACAGCAACGAAAGGACAAATCTTATTGATGTTATTAATAATTGTCTATTTTTGCATTTTAAATGATTATGCAATGAGATCTTGATTTCAAATTTAGATTTTGGTAATGAGAATTGGTCTTAAGTTTCACAATTCAAAAAGCTTAAGGTAATGAACTTTTTTTTCATATTCGTCTCTTCAGGACTCATAATGTTTTCAATTTTTTTTGTTTTAATCGCTGCTAATTGTTTTGTGGAGGGCGTGGTATCCAAGAACATAAAAGAAATTTGATTCTTTAAAATTAATGTCCATTATTTGTGAGTCTTATTCTCAGACTACTGTTTTTAAATGTCCTGTTAAAATTTTTCTGCTTGATTTCAGTCTCTGCAGAGATCATCATTCCCTCAAAAGCTCCTGAAGAACAGGAGGTGGAAACTGTTATTACACAAATCGAGGCTCCCCGTTTCACACAGACCCTCCAAAGAGAGCTGGTGGTGCTGGAGGGCACATCCATCACATTGGTGTGCACCGTTGTCGGAAATCCAACACCCAGTGTCACTTGGTACAAGGTGAGCCAGAACATGAGTTTCAAATTCAAATCTCCTCCATTTTCTTCTTCTTATTATTATTATTATTATTATTATTCTAATTCTTCTTCTTCTTCTTCTTCTCCTCCTTCTTCTTCTCCTCCTTCTTCTTCTCCTTCTTCTTCTTCTCCTTCTTCTTCTTCTCCTTCTTCTTCTTCTCCTCCTTCTTCTCCTCCTTCTCCTCCTTCTCCTCCTCCTTCTTCTTCTTCTTCTTCTTCTTCTTCTTCTTCTTCTTCTTCTCCATTTGTTACAATTGACTCAGTGAGACTGAGTATTTCTGTCAATGTGTGTATGCTAGACCAATCAAAGACAAATTAAGTTCTGATGGGCCCAAGGGAGGCTTGTTTAATGCCTTAATCTGAGTGTAATTTTTGTTAATTTTTTTTTTTTTGAGCCCTTGGTATTTAGTGAGCCACAGACCATGAGTTTTCAAACTCAAATCTTTTTGTTTTTCGTGATTTTTATTTGTTAGCTCACCATCAGTTGATAGTGGATGTCACTACGACAATGATCTGGACGGGCAGAATTTTTTTTTAACTTTTGATATCTGCTTTAAATCTTCAAAGCAAAAATTTCTACAAATCATTGCTTAAATTCTTTTTTTTTCTGTTCTTGCCCGGTAGGAGGAAGAAGACATTACACAGAGTGATCGCTACATCTCAACTTATGAGGATGGAAAATGTACGCTGGTCATCGAGAATGTTACCTTCGATGAAGAAGCAGAATTCACCTGTAAAGCAATCAATCCGGCCGGATCAGTGACTACTTTCATTGACATTTTCGTTGAAAGTAAGTATGATTTTTGTTTAATCGTAATGAGTATGGGTGGAGGGTCATATAGGTGTATATATGCATATATATACCTGCAAGTATTCTGTAACGACGACTTCATCATCTACACACAGCGCTATTTGAAGGGATATGACAGGTAGCTGGGGTTTTTTTTTGTTGTTGTTATTTTGCTTTATGTAGAATCTTCACATCTTGAAGAGATGTATAGCAAAAAAAAAATAAAAAAAAAAAAAAAAATGGGGACAAAAAAATAACATGAAATTTGAAAGGCTATGTGAGTTTTTAAATGTATTATTTATTTCTTCCAGTCATATTTAAAGACCTTAATCAATTATTTTTTTTCCCTTTTAAAAAAAAAATTAACATCTAAGTACCCTTATGATGCAAGACCTTGAAGGCAATTGATGCCAGTTAACCAATAAAATATATTGTTAACTATTTTTTTTTTTTTTTACTTCATTCATTCTCAAGCACATTACACGAAGTGCATAAAATTCTTCATATTAATATAATATAAGGAGAAGCAAAAAGTAGCATTATAACACTAATTCAACTTCTATCTTTACAAAAATGTTAAAGTCAGAATTCTCAACATAATTGGCCTCCATGCTAAAAAATTAGACTAGTGGTGTGGCCTGGGCACCCAAGCTGGGACTAACAGGAATAAATAAATTATAAAAAAAAAAAAATCCCCTTTATTCATCCTGAAAGGGAAAATGGCTTCAAGGGTCTATCCCAAGGGAGGACTGGGACAACCCAGGCGTCTGTCTTAAAGGAAGACAAGGACAACCCAGGCGTCTGTCCCAAGGAAATACTGGGACAACCCAGGTGACGGCTGCAGTACGGCACCGCAGTGTGTTTGGCTCAATGTTACCAGCAGTAATTGAACCCGTGCTATTCAGCATGGGCATTGGATGCCTTACCAACTAGGCCAATGAGCACACATAACCCATGTTGTTCAAGTGAGAAATATGGGGTAGTACATATCTTACAAGTTTGTCAGCTCCTAGCTGTAAGCTGTTTGTCAGGAATGAAGGAATGACTGCAAGGAAAACAAATTGACCTTACTCCTTAATTATTTTTTGCCTGCTTCTGAGATACTCACAAGCAGGCAAAAAATAAGTAAGGAGTAAAGTCACATCAGATTCAGATGAAAAGAAAACAAAAAGAGCTAAATACTATTGAAGTAAATAATCAAAGCATTTAAATAAAGTAAGAAAGGAAAGGGTCACTTCATCACATCTCAAGGTCGCAACTTCATCATTAACATTTTATTATGGTTGTTGGTTGGTTTTGGTAAGCCAGTGTAGTGCCCTATCCAGTTGGCCATTCTACCCAGGATTCTCTTTTAGAAAATAGCTCTTTCTAGTTGTCATGGTTGCAAAAACCCATGTAGATTACTATTTTTATGAAAAATAAATCCAATGGATATTAATTAACTATTTTTTAAAGTCTTCTGCTGACAATGAAAAAAAAACCCCAAAACAACATCCACAATTTCACTTTAAAAAATTTCCTTTGAGCAAAAAATGGTCAATAATGTTAGTTAGTCTGACTAAGTTCTTGGTAAACTTGAGAAAGATCAATGAGAAAGATAATGTCTATTATGTCTAAAAATCTTTTTCAGTCTATATTTTACTTGATTTACCTAAGAAAGATAATAAAGCGAAAGGATGTTGATCATATTAAAACATCTTGTTGTTCTGTCCACACTGAGTAGCAGCTCTCACAGTCATAATATTCATGTTCATGAGTGAAAAGGCAACAATGCCAATTGTTCATTCCATATATTATAAGGCAGAATCAGTTTTCATGAAATCACTTGACTCCATGCACACTTCTTTTCAGGCCTGAACCCTTTTCAATGGTTTGTTTTAGACACAATCCACTATTTTTTTTCTTAAAACTCCAATGAATATTATCCTTTCATTTTCAGATTTAAATTTTCTCTAGTTTTTGTTTAACCTAACGGCATGCTGGTATATCAACACACGCAGACACCATGATGATTTGACAGTTTCTTCCCATTTCACAGAAGTACTTTTTGCATCACATTTATAGCATTTTTTCCAATATATTATATTAGAGACAAATTTTATTTGGAGCTTCATTGACGTAACGTCACAATATTCATTCACTCTTATTTTATTTTATGAAATTCCCTCAATCACATCTGAAAAGCCAGTGTCAAAAAAGGCAAGGGTGGCCAAAAGCTCTTGCAAGTATTCAGGATTTGTTAAAGCAAAAAGCAAACAGTCTATAGAGCTTTTTGTTTTCAAACTAACAATATGGAACAATGTTAATGACAAGCTCATTCATTTTGGCAAAATAATGTTCACATTCCCAGAATTAGTATAAAGATAACACATGGTGTGCAGATAAAGAGCAGAGTAAAAGAAAAAAAAAATATTATTCTACTTTTCAAATGAAGTTTTACAATCTCAGGTACCAGAATTATCATATCTTCTCCCTTTGTCAAACGCCACTTTTAACAAATTCTTATGCTTTTCTCAAACACCACATTTATCATTTTTGTTTTTCTACCTTTGTCAAATACCACATTTATCATACTTCTTCTTCTACCTTTGTCAAACTCTAAATTAATGATTTTCTTCTGCTTTTTTTTTTTTTTCCAAATATCCGATTGTACATATTCTTCTGGATTTGTCTTTAAGATTCTTGTTTGATTATCTTTTACTCCTACTGCTTACCATCCCACTGTATTGGATCTTTTAAAAATATGTTTTGAGGTAACTTAATTAATACAAGCATTTTTTCAAATTTTACTTTGTTGATGTTTTGAATCTCAAAAAAAAAAAAAATCTCTTATTTTAAGAACTTACAACTTTAAAAATTCTCTCTTATACCTTTGAGCCTAGTTTTCTTCAACTGGAAAGAGTAGGCCTATCTAACTGTAAATAAAGGAACATTTTAAGTCATGAATTGACTATGCCTTGTACATAACAATTAGATAAAAGACAACAATTTTTTAAAAAAATTGTTTTCAATAATTTTAGTAACTCCCTTTCACTCACCAAATTCACTGCTGTGAGTTAGAAAAGAAGTGATTAAAATTTTGCAGCCTATGTTCATTCCCATTTCCTTGATTTAAATAATTTCCTCATGTTTTTGCATGTGAACAGAGCAAGAAGGCGCCATGGCTGCTGCAGACCCCAAGCTTCTGCACGAAGAATTCTATTGTGTGGATATTGAGTTAGAGATTCAATGGAGAAGACGAAAGACACCAACACCTCTTACCCTTAGTTCTAATCCTGATCAGGCTATCCTTGAAACTAATTCAAATGAAAATGACAATCTGAGTCTAAGAAGCCCTTCTTCTATGAATGATTTTTCTAATGATTTTAACCAAAAATCTGTTGCACAACAAAATGTTCACACACCAAACAGCGCTTCTCAAAAAAGCACCCATTCCAGTTTGAATTTTGATATCCTTGATTCAAAGAGTTTGAATGTATGTGGCAGTGAGGCTACAGTTTCAAATATAACAGTCTCATCAAAGACAACCACAAAACACAAAATAAGGTCAGACGGAATCTCCTCTCAGAGTTCTGATATGAGAGATTTAAACAAAATATCACATTCTGAGATAGACTCTATAGACTCTATTCTTTTAAATGAAAACCCATATAGAGCAGTCTCTTAGCATTTTTTCCTTACAGCACATTTACTGTATGAATGAATGCTATGAAGAATCACACATGTTAACATTTTCATGGCACTGAATTTTGCCCATGAATGTGTTTGACGATAAACTGACAAACTATGGCAACTAATGTTTAATTGTTACACAAGTTATCTTTTCATTTCCAGAAAAGGGAACATAGAATAACCATTAAACAAATAAAAAAAACAAAAAACAACACGATATTATTGTACAGACCGGTACTTACCCCCATCTTTATATTATTCATAACTTCTGTTAATACTCAAGAGATGAAATCGATGGTGTCTTTGTGTAGAAATTGCACAAATTATTTACTCATCACCAGGTTCTTATTATTTGTGTTATGTGCACAAATAATATATCATTTCTTTTACCCTCACAAATCAATTCTTAGAAAATAAGCTTTATTATAGCAGTGAACTTCATCAACTTCATCCAATATCTGATCATTAACCTTCTTCATGCAGTTCATCCGAGTAATTTTCTATTGAATCCAAATTTTATTTCCAAACTGTCTTATAGAGGATGGCGGGATTAGAATAAACCTTTGTGTCCTTTCAAGACAGGTTTTATAATCCCTTCCATTTCTCTTTGAGTGAACCCAAAGCTTAGTTTGAGCAATTCATAACCTCTACTCTTGGAAATTTATTTATATCTACACAAAATCTTTGCAGTTAACGTCACCAATCCTTTGTAAACAGATATTACAACCGGAATATATCTGTTAAGAAAAGTGTGGATTGATTGAATGAGTATGAGTGTGATGCTAAAAATCTTTCCCAGGTCAATAGCTTTGTGTCTCTGGCTTTTAAAAAAAACAACTCAATATATAAGTTTGCTACATTTTGCCCTTTGATTTGAATTCTCAAGAAGATTCTCATGAACTAGCAAGGTCATAACTTGTAATTTCATCGCTTTGATTTGATTTTCATGTCAGAATTCCAAAATTATTCGACTCTAGATTAATCATTTTAGTTTGATTATCATGTCAAATTTGTCAGACTGAATAGGATCTATTTTGTCAAATATGAGGAGCAAGTCATGAAATGTTCAGAAACTTTTGGGGGAAAAAAAAGAATATTTTAGAGATGAATGGAGTTGAGAAAGCAATTCCACAATAACATTTTTAAATATAAGAAATAGAGAATTCAGTTGTAAAAGATGTGATAGCTCTGAGAGTTTTATTTTTTAAGGTTGTGAAGTTTGTGTGATGCTTGGATTGAACTTTATTTTTTGCAATTATGCTTAAGCTGAATACTTACAAATTTTTTGAAGCATGGTTTACTCAGATTTCATTACTTTTCAAAGTATTGACAGGATGTTTTTGATGTGATGTAGTTCCTTAGCTTTGAACATGGACTAAAGGACCATAACTGCACCAATCTAGAGGAAGAAATAGTTATCTCCTTTTTTATGATTGTTACTCCAAAGATACAAGCTGGATGCATTTTGAAAAAAAAAAATATTTTTTTTTATTTTTCTCATTCTGATTATGTTGAATGTTGAAGACAGTAATAATGGCAGTTATTGTTCTAGTTCAGTAGTGAGAGTAATTTTGTGCTTTTTAACACAAAGGATGAGCAAACAGTTCTTAGGCGAATGAGTGTTACCATATGTATCAATAATGGTAACTTTGTTCAGAATTTTATTTATTCTGCAATTGTTATCAAGGCATCTTCTTAACCGATGATGTAAATCTGTTGACATGTTAATAAATGCTTTCTTTTATTTAATCTATCCTGAGTTTTTTTTTTCTTTCTCTTTCGTATTTGAAACGTGTTTTGGAAAAATGTTGGTCCCAAGTAGAAGTAAAAGACAAATACGACTGAAGAACATAATACAGTTCAAACAGTTTACAAACACACCCTTTGCATGATTGTTTGAGTTTCTTCTCCTGACTTGGTCTCTACTTATTTTTCTTAACAGACTCTGTTACATAAATACAAAAATCAAATTTTTCCAAGTCATTTACTGTTTGTGATGACAATTGAGAAAATAGAACTGTTTGCTCATCCTCTACTTGTTGATGTTGTGTAAAATCTGATGACATTTACACTAACTTATTTAAGATTTTGTTATAACTTCCATCATTCCTTGCGTGTGGACTTTACACCCTGCGTCTTACACATTTTCTCCGTGTCTTGTGAATGAAATTGATTCCTTTGTACTAATCTCATGAGTGGTTTGCAAGAATTATCTAATAATGTAAAAGCAAACGCTAGTTTTTTCATATGCTATTTGTTCTGTTTTTCTCTTCAATTTACTTTTGTATTTTGTGTTTTCTTTCATTTTGTTTTGTTTTGATTGGTTGGCTTTTTTCTTTCTTTGCTTTTTTTAGTGTCAATGTAATGCAAAAAATTTTATCATTAAAAGATCACACTGTCAAACAATCGTGCTGCAAATTTTGTTTTATTGTTCCTGTTAGTTTTTACTTTTTTAAACAGTAAGTGTCAAGTTTTGTTTCAGCTCTAACCTTTTCTTATTTTTATATATATATATAAGGTTTGGGATTAGCACTAAAACAGGTCAGTCTGCATTTTTGTTTTTTGATTAGATAATAATTATTGCAATGTTATGTAACAGGGTTTTTGTCATCATCATCATATCATATCATAAAGAGCCAAATAGGCTAAAGTAAAGCCTGTAATGCTCATTTGAAAGTAAGCCACAACA